>VZUA01047349.1:85890-96213 GCA_013401035.1 Horornis vulcanius
TTTTTAGTATGACCACTCTTCTGGCACAGCTTTGCTCAGAGCTGAGGGGATGCTCGTGCCAAATGTAAACCATTGCACTGGCCACATCCAGGGGCCTCATCCTCAGCTCTGCTGGGGCTGCTCTGCAGCTTGCTGCCAGTAGGAAATAGCCTCAGGGTCACTGTGGTCACTGTGGCCACCATCCTAAAAATCTGCATGTCCACAGTGATGGCTACACCCTGACCAGGACAAGGCATCTGGCTGAGGGTCAATGGTTATAGGTGGAAATCCACATGCCCAGATTTGGCTTGCTGGTCCCCAGCTGCCAGAACAGATTTTGGGGCTGTTGGCAAATGCTAAAACCAGGGAGACAAAAAGGAAATGAAGGTTCCTTCTCTCTCTGCTAAACTCGGGTATTGTCCCCCTTTTAAACCTCTTCAGTGTTACACTTGGTGTTGTACATTTGAAACCTCCATGCTGAAAAACAGTTCTTTGTAATGAAGGTAAAGAATACTCTTATTCAGTTAAAAGAGGTGAGTATTTGTTCTTGCAAGGTAAAATCTTCCAAATCGTTCCTTGTCCAAAAGACAGCTGGGTACACGTGGAGGAGCACCTCTTTTGTGGTTCTCCCTAAATACTCACATTTAAGCAAAAAAGTAAGAAAAAGATATTCTGTTGATAAAAGCCACAGCTTTGCAGCCTCCACCTGCTTTTCCTTATTAAAAAGTAAAATTTTACTCTTTAATGTGGATCAATACCGGACTCCAGGGGGGTCTTGGCCTCTGGGTGTTTAAAAAGAGAGATGATAATTACCAATCCTCTGGGCAGCACACATGCTTGGGGCTGGCAGCCTGTCCCCTCTGTGGGTGTGTGATGGTCAGCAGGGCCAGGGCTTCAGAGCCCTTTTGTCTGTAGTTCCTAAGTGACAGGAGCAGGGTGTTGTCAGAGAGCTGCAGCTTGATGCACTCAGCTGGGGGAAAGCATTGAATCCATGCTTCTTTTTTCCCTATTCAGCACAGTTTGGTGTGTGTTGTCTCCAATTCTTTGAATCTGTTGGCTGAAGGAGAGTCCAAAAGCACATAGAAATTCTTTTTTGCCCTGCTCCATGTCAGTACCTCAATGCTCCAACACCTTGTTGCCTGGCTGGTCACCGCACCTGTGTGCGTGCTCAGGACGTGGCAGCAACATCCTGCAAAAAACTGCTGCTTTGCTCTTTGAAAATGCCACTGACCTTATGAAAAGCAATCTCCTGACACAGGCTGGAGGAGTAAATTACAGCACAAAGTTTCTGTGTGATATTAGGAGTAGAAAGCGAGTGGCAGTCACAGGGCTGGTCCCTGCAGGCACCACCCTGGGGTCAGGAGAGAAATCCTTCACCAGTTGATCCACTGGTGTGGTGAGAGTGCCAAGCAAACTGGGCAGAATGCTGGTGATGGAACCATGTAACTGCCTGGCTGTACAGATTATGGTAAATAAATCCTCCCACCTGCAGGACTCCATTCTCCAGTCCTGACACAGCCTCTTGCACTGCCGAGCCAAGCACGTGGGTGAAGGGCACAATCACCTCTAAGTGGTTTTGCTCTCCTAATGACTAAGCTGCTCCTTTCATTCCTTTTGTCTTTTGCTGACTCTCTTCCTCCTCCCTGCCTGTGCCTTATCTCCAGTAGTCTGTGTAATAGTGCCATAACCACTAAATCCTCTCTCAGCCTCCTTGGTATTAACTGCTGTTGTCACCAGCTACTTCTTGTCAACATTACTTGATCCCCTTTGTGCATAGCCCTGTCTTAACTCATTCTACCTGAAATTCATCAGTATATTCAGGGAAGAGATATGGAGGGGAAGAGAACTCTGCTTTTCAATCCTTCTTTATTTGGGGAAAAAAAAAATCTCTCCCTACATGCAGAGCTGAAAAAGGATTTGATTTATGTTACTGCAACTCTACTGATTCCACCCGAAGTTTCTCTAATTTCTACTGGTGTAAGGCAGATTAAAATCCATCTCAGAGTACAGTACCTTGCTGCTGTGGAATTACTTTTGACTGGGTGAGAGATAGGAAGCATTTTTCCAGCCTGAAATACATTTTCATTGTTATCTCTTGCACGGGGCTCAGTGAGAGACTGTTACAGGAATTCTCTGCAAATCACCTGAATTACAGATAATCCTTTAGCAGCCCAGGAGCAATAAAAGACTGTATAGCACGAGAGGGAATGTTTCTGCATGCCCTGAATGCAGTGGAAGCACAAAAACTGCCTGCCAGCTGCACATCCAGTCTAGGGGTGAAAATAGCTGCCTTGCCTTGCCCAAGGAGGGGTCAATGTGGCCCAAACATTTCTAATGTGCTGCCCTGTGGTTATCTCCCTGATTTGCAGCCAGTCTGGCTTCAGGTTATCTTCTTGAAATGTTTCTTTTAGCGGAAAATGTTTTATTTAAGGCTGGGAATACATTTGCAAAGTATTCTGTAGTGTCCTGATTTGTCTTGCTGCATAACCCCCACATATCATGCAATATCTTCTCTCTGCTCTCCCCCTGGCTTCCCCTTATCTCTGCTGACACTTTGCTGTTCCCACACCTGGGTAGGGGCAAGGTTTTGTTTCATTCAGTGGAGAGGCAGGAAAAGTGCAACAGGTCCAACCCCCAATTCAGTGCTCCATGAACTCCAGTGTGCACCAGTTACAGACACAGCCCAAATCTTACCAGGTTCCTGGAATATTCATCTACAGCTCTTTCATCACAGATTCTCCAGCACTTCCCTCTTCGAGAGGAGTTCTAGTTTGGGCAAAGCTGTCCATCTGTTCCACTGCCTTGCCAGGAGGCTCTACACTCCTCTCTTTTAACCAGTTCATGGCCTAACAGATCACACCAACCTCAGCCTTCATCTTACCTGAAGCCAACACTTCTTTTTCCTCCCTTTCATACCTTTTCTCACCATTATAACACCAGCTAACCAGAAGAGAGTAATATTTAGTTGGAATTCTTTCCTCCCAAATCAGGGGGGAAAATATATATTTAGTGATATTCACCTTGCAAAATAAATGTGTGATTTCCTTACAAATGCAAGGATTGGTGTGCAATTAAGACAGCAGGATGCTTCAAGCAATATATCAGTGCAGAATAATCACACATCTCGGGTGAGTGAATTTATTTTATTCATGGTTACAGACACTCTGGAGGTCTGCAATCTCCATTAATGTGTTGTCCCAGCTTCTGAGGAGTTTAAGAAGAACTGAACTTCTGGAAACTTCTGTGATTACTTGCTAGGAGAGAAATGAGCCTGCAAGGAGCCTGGTTCTTGTATAATTGATTTCATCATCTATATTTATGTGAAAGGCAGCAGGCAGGTGAATTCTGCTCCCAATCTCATGCTCAGTCCTGAGCTGAAGTTCTTTGTGCCCTAATAGACACTGTGATGGGATTTAATAATAAACCAGCATCTGAATTTGTTTTTTGTGGCTGCATTTGTAATTCTTTACTACATAAAGTAATGTGTTAGCATCCAATTCTCCCATCACAACACTGCTGTCAGGGCTTTCCTTTTACACAGTAAATATTTCAGCGTTAAATAGTCTTACCAAACACTTCAGACATCCATCCCTAAGACAAGCATTGAATATGTTTCTCCTGCAGTTTTGGCCATCAATATTTGATGATTAAACCATGATATTTATGCAATACACACAGATTCTTTGATTGGGAAGCATAAGGTAACCAGCAGCCCATCAGAAGGGCTGGTAAAGGCTCTGGGGGTCTGTGAAAGTGCACAAGTGTTTTGTGCTGAATTCTGGCAGATTTCCAATGAAGGAATGCAAAAAAAAAAAAGGGGGGGGGAAGTGCCTTAGTCCCTTAAATGATGAACTACAGGAGCAGTCATTTCACCTCTATTTGAAAAGGATTTACATGGATGAGGACGAGACTGTCAGGGGAAAGAGCAAATGAGGGTGTGAGATGAGAATGACCTGAGCAAGAGATTTCCTCAATCCTGAAGTCATTGCATCACCCAAAATTATATATAGCTTAGATCTGGCTATGCCAGGAGTGCTCAGAGAAGAGTCAGAGTCAAGCCAAACCCACCCCACAGAGAAACAGAGAAGTTGACTATGTCTGACTCGAGTCAGGTAGGGAAAGAAACAAAAATTCAGTTTTGACTACACTGATTTTAGATCTGCTAGGAACTTTCAGGTGGACACTGCCACAGATTAAGGTAGGAAATATTGAAGATGCTGCCTAGCCTGCCTGTAAAGCAAGAGGGGGTCCAGGAGACCCCAAAGCTGCAGCTCAGGCATCCCATCAGCATTCCTGAGCTTTTCAGAAGCTTAAGCAAAACAGACCAAACTAGATTTATGCTGTTAAGGAAAAGGCTGAGGTTTAAATCCTGGTAAAGCTGATTCATTCCCTGCTACTCCGTATTTTAAAGGGCAGACTGTCAGCCAGTGGAACGCTGACCCTGTCCCTGTGCAGCACGTGGGCCTCCCCTGCCCCTCACAAGCCCTGCCTGCTCGTGTTTGGTTTGAAATCCTGCAGGGGTAAAAGTACAGGACTACGTGACTTGCATGGTCCTGCAGCACAGCAAACTCAGAACCCCATAAGTCACTGTTTACAAACACATTCACAAGTCTCTTAGCTTGGTGATGGGAGTAAATGAGCAAACAGGCTCAGCAGGCACTTACCTGATTTCCCCAGCACAGTAAAGCCATTTAGTTTATTCCAAAAAGCTATAGGGGATGAGATGGGAGGAGAAGCTCTTCCTGATTCTAATTTCTAAATATATTAGGGGCAAACACTTCACTTTTATGAGAAAGTTTAGCATTTAGCTCTATGAATATGAATCTTTCTTACTCGCTCAGATGAAGATTGTCATCTTTCAAACCCATCACTTCTGCCACATCTATTAAATAAGGTCCTTTTCTATCATTTTTCCATCCAGCTCAGTGTCTGATAGTAGGAAATTAGCACGGGGCTATAAATTCTCCCTGCTGTCTGATTTTGTCCTCAGCAGATTTTATTTTTTCTCATTCAATTTCATTTCTTATTTTGTCAGTGCATTGTATTTCAGAAATAGCTTGCTGGGTTTTTCGTTGGGATTTTTTGTTGTTCTTCAAGCAATTACCATGCTACAGCTACAAAAAGTCATTTGCTTTCATTCAGGAAGGCTTCTTGCTCAGTGCCAATATAGAATATTGTAATATGCTGCAAATCCTTCATTTCTATTTAGGTTTGGAGTGCGCCTGTTAGTTTCTAGGGAATAAATCATCACTGTCTGATGACTGAAATGACCTTAAGTCTCTACAGCAATTTTAAATGAAGCTAAGTTGATTCTCATTAAACACACGCAATTTTGTGAAGGATTTCAGTTATTTATTTTCTTTGTTGATGCTCTGGATCATTTCAAATCCTTTTCTGCAGCTAATTATCAAACTATATTTCGTTCTAAGTCTGATTGATACTGCCATGCCTCTTTAGGGGCTGTAGGTACGATAGCAAAATGTGCTCTTATCAAAGCACCAAGAATTTTCTGGGAATTGAATTTCACCTTGAATCACTCCAGCTTAGCCACGTTATCTTTTATTAGCTTTGCCTTAAAACCTCTTTCTCCAGAATTTCGTATGTGGTTATCTCTCAAAACACTTTCTGCTATCATTGCTTGTGATATTTAACCTCACCCTGCTATCCAGACAACACATTGATTTCCCACATTCCTGATGCTGATTTCCCATCATCAGTGCCCATTCAGGCTACTTTGAGCACATTCAGCAATAAGACACCTGAAACCCTCACACTGCGGGAATTTTATGGTTTGAGAGCCAAGATTTTTTTATAACTCTTAAGTGCACCTTCACTTTCTTTATTGCAATGAGTATGAAGTTAAATTTACCAAGTAGCATAAATCTCTTCCACCTCTGAGCCCCGTGGAAAAGAAATCATTAAAGAGGCATTGCTGCATCATACATTAGAAGTGGTGAAGGGAAGGAGAAAGACCGAAGCAAAATGTTCACAGGATGGTGCCTGGCTTTTGGTATCCAGGACAAGATGTAGCTCTTCAAATTTCAGACATCTGTGGTGTTGACACCCATCCCACACTCCTGGGAGAGGAATGTGCCCTTGGAGGGGAAGATTCATGTGACCAGGTTTGGAAAACTGCTCCAGGATGAGATGATTCATCTCTTCTCCTCTCCATTCCCTGCAGGCAAAGTGGACAACAAAATCCAACAGAAATATCCACATTGGACGCTAGGAGTTCAACCAGATGAAGCCCACAAGGACATCTATATTTAAATATTTGACACTGAAGCCAGCTCAAAACATCCCATCTTGTCCTTCTAGGTTTACATGATCAAAGTCTCTAAAATGCTTGTTTTTCAGGAGGCCTGAGTGCTCCTGGTTCCCATTAAAAAAACGCAGGAGCGCAAAGTCAACATCAAAATTTTAAAGCTGGCTCTTGAAATCAATCTAATTCTGCCTCCACTCAGGACAGTTTTAAAATATGGTTTTAGCAGAAAAATTTCCCTCACTCTGGTGCTTTAAATAGTCACTGATGTATGCTTTCCTAAACTCATATTTTTAGACATCAACCTTAAAAGATCCTCACTTTCAAAAATCTCTGTTGGCATTAGTCTGAAGCCTTTGTAACAACTGCCTTTGGTTATAGTGATTTTGCTTCTTTTTTGTTAGTTCTCTCATTTTTCTCCATTAACAAAATTAAATAGACCTGCCTCAATTATAAGCCTTCCTGAATTACCAGGCTTGTAGACTGTTTTGGAATTCTAATATTGCAAAGAATGTTGAAAGTAACAAGAAAATAACGAAACCAGATGTATGCATAATAAATTGGCAAAACCTAATTTCATTCTTTTTTTTCAGGCTCCATTTTGGTGACCTACCTACTTGGCAAAGTTCTAATAGCTGAGTTATTTTATCCTCCGAGGAATTTAGAATTTAAATACAAGTCCATACATTTTGGTCAAAATGAGCCTGTGAAATTAACACTATTTTGGATAGCAGGGAAAAAAACCTCTGGAATCATAATCTAAAGGCATTTGAAAATGTTCCAGGAACATCATTACATATGTATTTTTAGTCTTCCTACTGGCAGCAAGAGCAGTGCAAGACAAATTTGCATTTCAAGGCTGGAACCAACTGCATTTTGCATGGATCTGATAAAAACATCAGAAGAACAACGAGATACTTTGGCACACACATATATTTNTTTCCTAAAACGACAAAAAAAAAAAAATTAGAATTTCAAGGGTGCATTTCTACACCTCCCACTTCAAAACTTTGCTACTTAGTCTCCATTGAATAAGTTGCAAACAGACCTGAGACCTCTTAGTAAAACTCATTCATCTCTATGGGTTTTTCCATGTACATCCCACAAAAGGACTGCCTCAGTGAGTTCACAGATATTGTACAGATACTCAGGAAGAGCAGAGACACCTTTAAATTTATCCCAGTGGTAACAAGTGGGATTTTTCGTGGAATCTGTTCTCACTGGAGCCCCACAATATCTCTCTCTCAAAACTCATTTGAGCACCCAACCTTTTGCTGGCAGTAAAAAGCAGTGAAAGCAGATCAAGAAGTTACAACCTGGCCTTGCAGAGTGAGCTCCTGAGTTTCTTTCACTGTAGGCTTCAGGAACACCAGTGGAAAAGTTTTTGAGGCAAACCAAAGGATGCAGAGATCAATATGTACCACTCAATCTTCCACCACGGCTCTCAGGGTACAGATAAAATCTGGGCTATTTGCTCAGGATGCTGCACAGCCCGGAAAACTTTGCTTTTTATTGCACTTCCTGACTTTGAAGAATCTCTAGCTGCATGTGATGGCAGAAGGTATTTCATTTTCCAAACTGTGTTTGTACAGAAGAGATGTGTAGGGACAACAAAATGTCTCTTGGAGACATTTTATTCCTGCACAGAGTTTTGTTTGATCCCAGGTAGGTGATGTTGGGTTGGAAGTGCTCACTCTTCACTCTCTTGAAGCAGCATCTGCTCTTTTAGTGCTGCTAGCTGAAAAAGGAGTATCAGGAACAAGACATCCTCATTTCTCAGGGAAAATGTCAGAGCGAATAAAAGGCTTATCTGAGTATAAAGTAAATATCCACAATTACTAGAGAATGTATCCCTTGCAGCTAGGGAGGAAGTAAAAAGCCTTGCGTGATGCACGATGCAAGCAGAAATAGATTGGCAATGTTTCCTGATCAAGCTGCTCTGCAACTTTTTCAAGTTCTGCTGTGTCAAATTTGGGCTTCAGCCCTGGCTCTCCCCCAGCAAACCTCCTTTTCCTCTGCTTCTTCCCCCATCCCTGCCTCCCCCCAGCTCCATCCTGCCCCTCCAGCTGCCTGTGGAGCTGGGCAGGGGGGAAGAGAGGAGCCACTCTCACCAATGCCTTGGTTTAAATGTCCAATTACAGCTTCAGGTCGTGAGGTCTCATCCTCCTTGTTCCTCCCTTCAGCCCACTGTTGTTTGTGCTTTTGGACCTGAAAGTTGTCCTTGATCTTTAGCAGGAAAAGGATTTGTTTTGTCTCCCTACTCTGTGCAGAGCTGAGTGACACTGAATGTGAGGCTCAGAACTGCACCCCTGGGCAGCACAGAATGTGAAAAACACGAAAGCTGAAACTTAAGGCATCATCACCAGTGGCACATTCCTGGCTCCCTGTCCAGAGGAGGCTTTGTCCAACTCCAGTGCTCAGCCAACACTGGAAACACTCACGGAATCTTTTGCAATTCCCCAGACCTGGTGGCATTCTGGGATCAGTCTCCTTAGAAGCTTCTCCAAGATGAAAACTGAACTGCAGCCTAGAGCAAATTACATTTCTCTAGGGCCAAGCAGGACTCTTTTATCCTCATTTCTTTTGATCTGATAGCCTTTCTATCTCTTTCTCTTTTGAACATGTTTCTCAGTTTCAACCAGAGAAGTCTCTGAGCTGTCAAGCTCCACCAGCCTTTAGAAAGAAAGAAGAAAGAGGGAAGGTTGTAACATGTTAATCTCATCCCTCGGAGAAATACCTATTAACTCATCAGTGTGTGTGTCCTGCCTGGGACACATGCCACTGCCTCAGTCCAGCAGGTGGGAGAGGTGGCAGAGGCCAGTAAAGAGGAGTGATTTTGGATCCAAACCTCAGGAATCCCAGGTTTTCACCTGCTATTAAACAACATCCTTAAACTTTAGTTATCACCACAATATCATTGTGCAATGCAGTCCAAAGGCTAATGAATTATGGTTTTACTGCAAAAAATTATTCCTCTTTCTTGTTTCAAAAAAGTTTCCTTTCTATTTCAGAAAATATTATTTGTTCTAAAAAAAATTAAGAAAGCTCTAAACAGAGCTTTGAAGTTACATCATTTCTACATTTTATTTGTTTATACATATTTACAATGGTATGGATAATATTTTCCTCTCAAAGAAGAATGATCTCATTTTTGAATAGTTGTTGCTCCAAATCACAGAATCAATTCCATTTCTCCTGTGTCCGTGTTTGAGTTTAGGTGCCTGGAATTGCATGTGGCATTCAAGGTGAAAAGGCATTTTGATTTACACAGGTTTGTATCATTTTCTTTATTATTCTCCACTGTGGTTTTCTTTGCACACTAGCAATTCTGTTCCACTGACCTTGCCTCCACAGTAAATAGTCTCATTAAGTTATTTATAATGACTCACAGATCTACTAGAGCTGAAACAATGTAGAATTTCCATAGCCAGCTGTATAAAATAAACATTTGGTATTTCAATATACATTATTTTTGCATTTCAATGTTGAATTTCCTCTGTTGTTTATACATCTTGGAAGGCACCTTTTGTCAGGATTTTTCCTACTTTGCAAACCATGGGAGTTACCTGCAAATTCCCCTTTTTTCCCTGCTCACTGTCTCTTGTAGATTATTAAAGCATCCTTTAAACACACCCGTGGTTGGAGGGCAGCTCTCAGCTTCCCCACTGATAGCTTTCCCTGGAGGAAAAATGAGTTTGTCCCTACCCTGCAATGAAACACTGAAGGGTTTCAGCAAATTGACATCTTTATGCCAGCACTCCCTACTTGCAGTAGTACACCTGGAAGCAGGAATGTGTTCCCAAAGCCAGATCTGTATTCTTTGTCTGTTTTGCTCTGCTGATGCAGAGCAGATCCAGTGCACTGGACCCTTCTGCAGGATCTTCTCTACCCCAACAGAACCACATCTGCCACTCCAGGAGGATTTATCTGGACTGCTCCCAACACCATGACCAACAAGGTGTCAGGTTGTGTTCTGACACTGTCAGGGTTTCTAGAATTTTGGTTTGTTTGTTTGCTTGTTATTTTATACCACTACATTTGTATTTTTAATATTCCTAGTAAAGAACTGTTATTACTATTCC
>VZUA01047349.1:96392-107665 GCA_013401035.1 Horornis vulcanius
CTTTCCAAAGCAAGACAGCTGCATGCTCTGAAATAGCTCAGTGCTGGTTTGGACCCTCAAAGACATGAGCCCTACAGAAATCCAGGTGTTCTCCTGCCCTGCCTTGAGCTGAGCTGGGCACTGGATCCTTTGGAACAGGAATGGGTTATACAAGAGATAAAGAGAACACCTTCCCAGCTGATTTCAACAGACGGCAAATAGAATACAGCTTTTTGGTTACATATTGGAGCCTGAGACAGCAGCACATTTGGGGGTTGGAACCATGAGGTCTTTGAGATCCCTTCCAACAAAAGCAAAACTACAGTTCTGTGATTTAGGTGTTACTCTTGTGATGTAAACTCTGGGTTTAAGCTATTCATGACAAATTCATCCCTGATATTCTGAGCTGAATTTTTGTGCCAGCAAGAGGCTCCAGTGGTGGCCTGAATGACTTCACAGCACTTTTAAAAACCAATGTCCATGCTCTCCAACCAGCTCCATCCAAATTCCACCCACAAAATAACACCTATAGTTATCCTATCTTCCCATCCTAACTTCCAGGCAGGAATGTGCTTATTCCCACCCTCCCCTCCAAACTCTCACTGTGTTTAGAGCAGAGGAATCAGCTGAGCCCGAAGTGATTCAAGGGCTGCCCAGAGCTGGACTCAGGGCTCACAGGGTGGAAGTGCTGTTCTAACAGCCTGTGCCAGCAGCTGCTCAGCTCTCCAGCATCTGACAACTGCAGACCAAAACCAGAACAGTCAGGAGGTGACCCAGCCATGGGTTCATTTGTTTCCAGTGTCAAACCATGTAGTTGTTTTTTTTTTCCTTTAAAACTACTATCCAAGATAACCAAAAACCAAGAAGAATGCATTGGCTGTTAGGCTGTGTAAAACAATGTCAAATTTGGCTACAACTGTGTTGGCATTTTGGGGGTATTTACTTAACTTAATGAGGAATGTGATCAGCACTAATGGGGAAAGCACTGTGTTTTCATATGTGTATGCAAATGTAAGTAATTGGGATGTGCAAACGAGGAGTAGGTGTCCAGGGGAAGGTTGCTGTTTGCTTTCTATTGCTTGTGCATGATAATTATCAAAATAAAATTTGAAAATGGTCGCCTCTTCCTTTATTCCAAGGTTAATAATGCAATTCAGTGGGCTTTAAAAAAGCCAGGCTTGCATTACAGCTTTGGCACGCTTCCCAAAGTGTTTTACAAATTCAGAAGCTGATCTAAAGCCTTTAAATTCTTCCCTTGACAAGACATTGTCCTTTCCACAACATGGGCAGCTGATCTGGACATGTGTATGACTGACATGGATATTATTATTGTCAAACCCAGGTTTAAATTCAAGGTGTGAGAAAAATCTGGCCCAGTTTTCAAACAGGGAATAGAATTGCAGAGAATCTATTAATATTTGTACATCTGATATTGTCTGACCATGAATCAGCAGCTTGTGAGTGAGGGGTTTGTAGGGCATTTTTTAAAAAACAGCCTCCATGGAGTCATTGCTCTTGAAATAATCTCCTTGAATATCTGTACATGATTGCTTAAATTAAAATGCTTCGATTAGAAGATCTCAGTCATGGAAAGTTGGGAAGTTTTATCTGTGAACGAGCATTTGCCTCCTATCAAGTCTTAGATTCCATCAGTCCTGAGCACACAGATCCTATAAAGAAATGGGAACTATTAGACAGGATTCAACTTAGAGCCTGCAGCCTGCCAAACACACTGGAGATGCAAGGTGTCAGTCACAGGGAGACAGTTCAAATACTGCAGTAAAATTCAAGGAAAATCCCACAAAATTCTGTTATTTCCTCTCTAAACTCTCCCTGGTTTGGTTTTTTTTTCTCCCCTTTCAGTCTATTTGGGTTTTTTTCTACTTACACATTCACCTTTAGAATTAAACTAGGTATATATAGTAGAGCTTTTAGCAAGCAATACTGAAATCTGGTCAGTGCTTATAATTTCAACAAAACTTCACTGCTTTAAATGACAAATACACCAGGAAAAAAAAAAAAAAAAAAAAAAAAGCTGAAACTGGATAGGGAAACAATCATAAACTTCTACCTGTTGACCAGCTGCAAGGAACTGTTTCAAACCAAATCCTCTGACAGCTCCTGAAGTGTTCAGCACACATTTAACATTGTAATATCTGACATGGTGAGCCCCTCTCTGAGTGCAGCCCCTCGTTTCACACCTCAGCATGTTGCAGCTCCCCACTCCAGGGCAGGGAATATATCCCTGTGCCTCCCAGAAGGGCAGAGATGGAGCCAGGTTTGCTTTGCTGCACCTGAGTGGATGGGAGACTCTGATCTGATTGATGCCACCTTAAGTGACCCCTCTAATCAGTTGTCCTAGTGACACAAAACTCAAAAAAAAAAACCAAACAAACAAACAACAAATTTCCCTTCATCCAGAGCAAAGCTTTGCTAAACATTTGCATCATGCTCTTTGCTATGCAAACATTTTGCCTCTTGGCTGGAACCCCAGGATTAGTGAAGGATTTAGAGATGAGAAAGGCTCTTGCAGAGACAAAAACCCTCAGGGAGGCATAAATGGGGCTTGCAGCTCCACTGAACACTGTGTCCAGTTATGGACACCACAGCTGAAAGAAAATATGGTCCAGTTGGAAGGAATCCAGAGGGGAGGAGTGAGAGTGATCAAGCTGTTGAGTGAACTGTGGAGCTGAAGAAAAGTGGAGGCAGAGACCAAGAGTGTCTGTAGGACAGCAGCATTGAGGGGCAGAGTGAAAACACCACTGCAAGATGCTTTTGTGGAATGAAGGAGTTCAAATCTGTCTGAAATGGTACAGAAATAATTGTCCTAGTCTGGGGAGAGAGGGACAAGCCCTCCTGTGGAGATCACTTCCATCAGTCTCACTCTTTTCGTGTATTCCTGTGACATCCTACAGCCAGGTAAGCATTTTGTCTGCATCTCAACCTGAGGACAAACCTCCATGGGCTGCAGCTACAGAGCTGAGCTGCAACACAGAGCAGCAAACAATTTCAGTCACTTAATTCATCATTTTCCCCAGAAATTTTGACTAAGATAATTATTAAGATAAAGAAACAGAGAGGAAAAGCAGAAGGAAAATCAACCTGCCTTCCTTACCCCTTTCTAAACATCCCAGCCAGCAGGGCTTACAAGGCACAGCTCCTTCCAGGGGAATCCAGCAATCCTTGCTGGCTGCATGGGGGCTCTGCTTGAGGACAGTTCTCACTGAGGTCATCTGTGCAAAAAGTGCACATCAGCAGCCTTCCAAAGGCAGCAGGATCAATACCCCAGGAGACAGCTAACATAACTTTAATTTCCACCTCAGTCCAAGGAAATAAAAAGCTGTGTCTTTCCACTGTCAGGCTCTAAGTGCCAGTTTATCAGATATTTTGCAAGGAAGCAATTTCCTGTTTCCTGCTTGTGTTCATGCCAAGAGGATAAAGGGAGAATCTTTGAAGAAAGGCTTTTTTCCTGCTGCTTAGCACAGGTGGAAGAAGAGAAGGAAAAGCACTTGTGTGAATTACCTGCCTCTGGTGAGGCAGAAATAAGTCTTAGAGGCTAAACAGGAATATATGATATTTAAGGAATAACATCATAGAGATAACAAGGAATCACCCTGTCTGGCTCAAAATTAAGAGTGAGGCACTGCACTGCATTGCAGCAATCTGTCTCAAAGGTAAAATAGGTTTTCCAGGAGCTCAGACCTTGTGTGGCACCTCTGTGTCCCTCAACTCCAGTTCAGTCAGTAAAAAAACAGTAAGATGAGTTAGTTCTGTGAAGCAGGAGCTGGGCTGAGCTGTCATCATCAACAAATTAGGCACATAATGGAAGCATAAAGTTTGCACACTGTACCTAGGAAAGGACATATCCTTGAGAAGATATCCAAAACAGGGATCACATCCCAAGAAAGTGATTTTCAGGCAAAGGCACTTTAGCCAAACATCTTCACTAGTGCCAGATCTTATTCCCCTTGAAGTGAGTGGACTTCTGCCATTGCCTTCAACAGAAAAAGGATTCAGGCAAAAAAAGCCTCCTTCCAGGCTGTTTGAATTTAAAACTGCAGCAGGGCTCAAGCCAGCAGAAGAATGGCCTGAAAATAATGTATTACATATGTTAAAAATGGGCTTGCTTAACTCAACTGACTTTCTACAATTGTTTCAACAATTAATATGTTGAAAAGAAATTGCAAAGCTGCAGGACTTGGACTCAATGATCCTTGCAACTCAGCATATTCTATAATTTCTTGATCCTATGGTTTCATGGACAGATTTTCATTTTTTCTTCATGGATCTAAAGGAAATTAGACCCTCGCAGGTAGTGTGACCCTGGCCATGCCATTCTCAAGTCACTTCACATGTGCAATTGAATGAGTTAGGTAAGTCACACTCAGAATTATTTCAGATAACCTGGTTTTACCTCAAAATATAAATGACACTAAGATCAAGCCATGTTCAGCCATCCTAGCTCAGAGAATAGGTGGGGATCTCTCAATGAACATTAGGTCTGTTACTTTCAATCTTTCACATAATCTTCCAAAATATCTTGATTTTGTTCAAGTCAGCTGTTCATAATTTAAGCCAGATCTATTGTGGCCTGTATTCAAATATCTCAGGGTATAAAATTGCTAAATACACCCTAGAAATGACAACTGTGTTATGGGAAATACTGGAGACCTCTATGGAAAAAAATGGGAAACACATAAACAGNTTCCTAAATTCATCAGGATTATTGCACATGCCCATATGCTCTGCATGGAAATACAGGACCAGTCTTAACTATGAAGCAGTTCCAAATGTGGCACCATGCACAAAGTCTCTAGTTTTATCTAATATTCTCCCCACAGGAATGATCAGTGGCTTGAAAAATAATTTCTAGGACTGCTCAAAAATTCCAGCTAAATTTTAAAAGGTTTCCAATGCTGACCAATTTTTTTTTTTCCCTTGGAAGAGTTCAAGGACACATACCAGAAAACATAAAGTAGTCCTAAAATTAAATTCTTAGGGCTTTTACCATCTCATTCATAAATCAGTGAAGCTTGGAAGCCAAGTAGGATCTGTGCCATTTCTTCTCTTGGAAGGCTCTGACACACAGCCATGGACTTCTCGAATCTGGAAACTTCATTTTGATTTCCATCCCGGGATTATTCAGGTTTGGGTAAGTGCCTGTGACTTTCAGCCCATGATCTACAGGCACTGGGTGGTCCTCAGGGAGCTTCCAGAGGCCTCTTGGCCAGCACAGTCAGCAGATGTGCATTAACTTCCCAGGATCTGCAGTTCCTCTTGGGGGATGTTTATTTGTCTACCATCGAGGTAAAGAACAAAAATCGTTAATTCCTGTGTCAGGCATTAACTTTGTCACAGCTCAAATTGCTGCTAAACCATGAGCTAGTGGAGTGCTGTGCAGTCATTTTGGGGCTGTGAAGATGTTTTAGTGCCCTGTTCTCTGTCCCACTCTTCTCAGAGCCATCCCCTGCCCTGGCAGGATGATTCTGAGGTGACAAACACCTCCATGGCGAGGAGTTTCACCCTGGCTGGGTGAGATCCCCAGCGCTGGCATCACTCCAGCCAGGAATGAACTTTCCCTGTGGAGCACTCACACAAGCACCACTTGGATTCTTCAATCTTCATGACTGTGGATTATAGAGCATGAGCTGCAGCAGGATGCAGTGAAGCATTTCAGGTCATATTGATATTTGGCTGCATCTTTTAATAATTACTGCTTGGGTGCACAGCAACTATTAAACACAATACAGACAGATAATTTTTTTTTTCTCCCTCTATCTGCAAAAACAAAAGGCCATAAAATGCTCATGTCTACCAACTCATTACTCTGACTTTGCAATGGTTTAGGGCAAAAAAGTCCAGTAGTATTTAGAACAAAAGCAAACAGGCTTAAGCCAGTGTTGTCAGCACCATGTTAAAGCTCTTCATTCTGCTCTGACTAAATGCAACCAGCAAAGTGCCTGACAGGGTCCACCCAAAACTCACAAAATGGTTTCAAATTCTGATGTGTTGAAGAGCTCTTTCTTTTTGAAACAAATTTAAGTTTGTGCTCTTAAATAAGAAGCCAAATCCACATCAAGAAACATGTTCAAATGTTCATTTTTAGGAGAATGTTTTGTAGAATTGGTCTAAACCAATTTTTGTAATGAGAATTTCTGTTGGGAAAAAAGAAGTTGGTGAGTCTTATGTGTACTATCTGGCTGTTTCTCAGAAAAAAATAAAAGAAATCACTGAAGTAAAATGTAATTCTTCAGAATAACAAAGCATTTCAGGTGGGTTAAACAGCTCCTTCTGTCTTCCAAGATTGTATTCTACTGCTGATCTAGATTATGGTAACCAGTCTAAAATATGGTACATTTCATTTCAGAGGATCTTACAGGAGGTTTGATTGCTATTTCTCCTCATGGAGAAATAATTTTTTAAAAACCCCAACAAAAAAAAAAACAAGCTTCAAACCCTAACAGGGAATTTATATTTATACTCTTCATCTTATGGACAAGCAGGATTTTCAAAAGGAAAACTCATTATCTCTGAAGATAAAATTAATGAACCTGACTAGTTTTAGTGTGTTAAGTTAAGCAGATAAAGTCCTGTATTGATAAAGTGCATCTACCTTGGTCCTCTACAAGATTGCACAGGGGCATTTGAACAAAGTCAAAGCAACTGAATCACAACAGGGATTTGGATGTTTTCTTATTTGCCTTCACACTCAATCCAAACCTTCAGAAATTGTTGTTATGGATCCTATCTATTGAAAATATTTTAAAAGAATATCTGAGGAACCTTTAGAAAGATAAATATTTTCTGAAGGTATTACCACCCCAAAACTTGGCCCTTATTGCAGGAAGTTTCTAGAACACATAAATTGGATATTCTTTTTATGTATGGCTAAGAATTTACGTAATTGCCAGCTAATTTCTTCAGGCTTTTCTTCAGATACTGTGAGAGAAGCAGTTCCTTCCTAGGTGGAAACAGAGAATATTTCAAAAACTTCATTACATTACACAACTGGTGTTCTAAGGAAAAACAATACCCTGTGATGGGACTCAAAGAACAACTCATAACTTGGTCTGGGTAAACCTTTCGTACCATTAAAGAAACTCCCAAGGTACCTGTGCTCTGGAACAGGAGTCTCTTGTTAACACAGTGTGAAAAACAGGCAAACTGCCACAAACAATTAATTCAAAACACTTCTGAGCTTCTCTTTCTATAGGGACTTTCCTTTTCCTGATATGCCATCCCAAAGATAGTCAGGTGTGTTGGACCTAAATGGCTTCAAAATTTTAAAAAAGCTCAAAAGATTTATGATTAGTTCTATGTCTTGCTATTTCACCTGGTGATTTAAATTGCATTCTGTCTTTCTGGCTAATTTTTAACAGCTTTTTATTGGAAGTTAATAAATTTTAATGTAGGTTTCATCTCTGCTATCTCCAGCTTTTTGGAATTTCAAAGTCTAGCTGACATCTCTCTGTCACTGCCTAAAGAGAAAACAACTCCAGCAGCCTCACGAGGTAGAATCTGTAAGGACTCACTGATCTCATGGTTTCATTGACTGTGAGGAAACCCAGACTGAGCATCCCATGACGTGGAGATGCTGGGGAGAGACCAGAGGAGGCCACAGAGCTGCTCCAAGGGCTGGAGCCCCTCTGCCCTGGAGCCAGGCTGGGAGAGCTGGGGGTGCTCACCTGCAGAAGGGAAGGCTCCAGTGATGGATGGTTTATGTTTTTCAGAGTCTGTGCTGTCTAGGGCTGGAGCTCTGAGCCTCACGTTCAGTGTTTGTCAGCTCTCTTACAGGATAGGTAGACAAAACAAATCCTTTTCCTGCTGGAGACCAAGGACAACTCTTGCAAGTTTTCAAGCCAAAAGCACAAACCACATTGGGCTGAAGAGAGAAACAAGGATAGGACCTCACAACCTGAAGCTGTAATTGGAAAATTAAACCCCAATATGCAAATGGACCAAAACTTATAAAAGTGTGAGACCTTGTGACCATTTGTCCATTTTGCAACCATTTTGGGCCCACCTTGGGTGTAGCCCTGGCCAGGCCCTGTCCGTCCCAAGGTGTATCCTTAAAGGCCTTTTAATAAATATCTACTTTGTTCTCTAGCTCTGTCCAGTCTCTGTTCCAGGTCAGCCTTCCCAAGGCATCAGCAGGGAGTGCTCAGAGCCCCTTCCAGGGCCTAAGAGGCTCCAGAAGAGCTGGAGAGGGACTGGGGATAAGGAGAAGCCTTGTCTGCTCCATCCCTGAAAGTGTCCAAGGCCAGGTTGGACAGGGCTTGGAGCAACCTGGGACAGTGGAAGGTGTCCCAGCCCATGGCAGGGGGTGGAACTGGATGGACTTGAAGGGCCCTTCCAACCCAAACCATTCTGTGACTCTATGATGTCACAATTTCCATCTGTTCATCAGGGTGAATCTCATCCTTAAGTTTCTTTTCTTAAGTGAAAACCGAGATTCCTCGATAATAACAAGAATCCTGGAGTTGTGGCATTAACAATGCTCACCCCACAAGAGCCGGCAAAAGCAATTTAGTACCTTGTCACACTTGATGAATAAACTGCTTCTGTTTTTCAGGAGCAATATTCAGTTATGAAATGTGTGACTCTGGGCTCCACCCTGCTCCCAAAGCCAACATAAAGGGATGTGTTGTTTTATTTTGTGACAGGAATGCACCAGCTGCTCACATTCATCATCCCAACCACTCAACAGCAAGGACAGTTGCAGATTTAGGTGTGGATGTAGAATCTGCCTGAAAAGATACAGGATGAGGGTGAAGTGGATCAATAACTGGATGCATCCAGTGCAATTATTGCTGAAAATTGGCCCTCCCCATCTCTACAGTCTCTCAGCTGGACATTCTTTTGTAGATTTATGTGCTTTCTTAAGCTTTTCAGAACAGACTTCCCCTCCCACAGGCTATAAAATGTAATTAATCAAACACATTTTTTCCAGGGCTGGAATTTATAAACCCAAAAATAAAGTAAGAAAAGAATTTATAAACAACTGTGTAGGGTGAGATAGAAAATTCATCAAAGCTAATTCCTTACCTATGATACTATCCAGTGGCAGATCTTATGGGAAAGAGGAGAAGAAGACCTTTATAATGAAATCTTTTCCCTGGCAAATCCTTCAGGCAGACAGTGGCATAAGGACTTGCCACTGCAGTTAATGGTTGCAAACTCATATGTGCCCCTTGAAAAAGTCTTGTCAGGTTTTGAGCACAATCACTCAAATTTCCACAGCTTTCTGGGGTAATTTCATTACGCTCCATATGAAATACTGTTTCACTTTGTTTGTTTTGAGCTGCCTGACTGATAATTGAATTGGATATCTCCTACTCTGTGTATTTCAAGAAAGGAAGAGTAATGACTCCTGCTCACTTTTTCAATGTCACTCGTTTTCTGTGTGTCTGATCATGACCATCCTGGTTATTGCTAAGCTAAAGGGACTATTTCATAGGATTTTTCCTTATTGCAGAAACTGTTACACACCTTGGTGTGTTTTTCCCCCTCCTTTTGAGGTGAATTTTTCATCCTGAGATAACACAATTCTCAGGAGACACAAGAAATGCGAATTCAAATTGTGGTGGTGGTTTGGATCTTCATTCCCTTCCTAATGATGCCTAAGAACCCTTCTGCCTCCAAGCACTTCCTAATTGCTGTCCCAGCCTGCAGGGTCTCCAAGATCCCTGCTCTGAGTGGCAATAATTAGTGTAGAGCCTTTCACTGGGAATGGATATTCATGGTGGATTCTTTCCACTTGGGTCCCTTTGTGTTTAGAAATGCCTTATTCCATCTACCTTTCCTATTTCCAGCCGCCCAGATCATAATTTCAATGAAAAACTATCCAAAGGTGTCACATTTGTTTCTTACACTGCTTCTCCCAGTGCCCACTGAGTTCAGCAGAGAGA
The DNA here is from genome assembly GCA_013401035.1 of Horornis vulcanius. Taxonomy (NCBI): domain Eukaryota; kingdom Metazoa; phylum Chordata; class Aves; order Passeriformes; family Scotocercidae; genus Horornis; species Horornis vulcanius. The sequence continues at coordinate 106,280 of VZUA01047349.1, forward strand.
AGTAAATGGGTGTTCAGCTGGTCTCAGATGGATTAAGTTGCCACAGATTTTACAAAGTTTTCAAAGCAAAAAACCACTTCTGAAATGGAAATGTTTTCCAACTGTGTTCAGCAGCCGAGCTGCACATTCTGGAGATTAGAAAGGGACTGCTTTACCCACAGAAAGGCTGGATGGCAACACCACAAGAAAAGAAAGTGGTACCATAGCATAGTTATTCAGACACATTTTAATTCAAATTGGATGGGGTGGTGGGGGAGGAAATGCTGAAAGCCACAGAAATAGAATTTTTTCCTCTCTTGCTTCAGTGTAATTTAAAACATCAAACCATTTTTAATGAGTTTTAGTAAACCAAGTCTTGCCTGTGACCTTCTATGCCAAAATTTAGCCTGGAGAAACTTTTCAAAGCTGATTTATAAATCCTATAAAACAGGGAGGTTGATGGTGGAAACAGTGAGCTCTGGACGCCAGTACATTTGCTGCCTTATTTTTAACTTTTAACCTAAAGAGAAGCTTTGTAAGGTGTATTTAACTTGTATACCAGTGTTGAAATTCTGCCTGAGACTCTGTCCTTATAAAACTGTGAGTTTGAGCTGTTCCATTTTGTTGGAATCAAGGCGAAAACCACGTTAGCAAAATAAAAAACACAGAGCGAAATATCCAAGCTCTTACCTTCAATATAGGGGCCTTCATTCACAGCAATAAACAGGAAAAAGGCCACAAAGCTGCCTGTGGGGAAGGACAGCTTCCAGTGTTGTGCTGAAAAAGTGGTTTCTGCAGCCTTTTCTTATTCTGGGACAAGGCTGAACAAGATCTTCAAGGTGCAGACCTTCTTTCTGTCAGTATGGGCAGGGCCTGCCCTGTGAGTGCAGTGTAGGATCTCTAGGACACAACTGCCACGCAGATATTTGGCAATGACTAAGTTCATCAGTCATTTTTTCCCTTGAGAGTTAGTAATTATAGGATTTTGCCATCATCAGGACTCCTGGGCAGTGCTGCCTTATTGATTTCCTTGTCGACATTCCATACGCTTTGGACCCTTGGCACCAAAATGAAATTTGAAATTAACCAAGGTCCTCTATCTCATAGCCCAGGACAGTGATCATGGCCCCAAGACTGTCAGAGCCCAGTGAGTGTTTGGAAAACGCTCTTAGACACAGGGTGGGACTTTTGGGACTCTCCAGTGCAGAGCCAGGACTTGGACTGATGATCCTTGTATGTTCCTTCTAACCCTTTTCTCTCCTCAGCCTCTATTTCTTGTAATTGTTTCTCCATCCAAAAGTAAAGACGTGTATAGAAATTACATAAACCTGGGGAAAAGAAAGTATTTATAACAAACCAAGAAATAAATCAGAGAATCACAGAATTATTAAGGTTGGAAAAGACCTC
>VZUA01047354.1:30792-45210 GCA_013401035.1 Horornis vulcanius
ATGCCTGACAGCACTTGTGCTTTCTAAAAGCTCTAAATTTTGGAAAAGGCCTCACTAACTGATTTCAATCTGTGGTGGTAGGTTCACTTAATGTCAAAAGACCACACAAGAACAAATAAAAAAAGGTTATTCTGTCTATGCACACATATGAAAGGACGATTTTATTGTAACTTCATATTAAAAGAAAAAGGTTTACTAAATTGAAAGTCAAGAGAAACCTGAGCAACATAAGGCAGAGCTCACTAAGTGTTTGCTCTTCTTCCTTGAAAGTAAATAAACTGTTTCCTTTCTATTGCATCATTTAAATTTCCTCCGAAGAAACCAGCTTTGTTACTTAGAAGTTGTACTTGAACCACTGTGTTCAAACAGTGGTACCAAAAGGCACTAAAGCAAAACCAAAATATTAATTTAACTTTTCTTAGCTTTGAGACTTCTTTCTAAGGTAGGCAGATGACATTGCAGAGATAAATGAACAGTATGACTAAGGGATCACTTACAGCCTTGTTGCTTCATGGAACTGCTGACTAATATGCACCCACTACTCACACTGTGTTTACTCCTACCAAACAATTAAGAAAACTCTTTTGAAAGTGTTAATGAAAGGTCTATGAAAGGTCACAGCTGGACCTAACAACAGTTTATCAGTCAAGGCTGAGCTACTGAACTAAGTCCCAGATGTTAAGTTTATACACCTGCTTCAGAGATTAAAGCTGATAGTTTAGCTTGTTTTTCCACAGTTCAATTAAAAAAAGTAAGTTTATTATTATTATTCGGATCTGTTACCAAGGCTGTCTAATTCTATAAACCTCCTCTAAGAAGGTCAAATGGAAATTAATCTCACAATCTGTTAAACAAGTTAGGGAGTGCAACAATCTCTTAAAAGGAAAAGGTAGGCAAAAATCTGTGGCTCAAATGGGCAGCTGACAGTGTTGTATAGAATGCTTCACTTACAAACAGTGCTGAGCTGTAGACATTGCTGTGTGCTCTCAAGCCCACCTAGGACCTTAAAGCACATCACAGAACCAAGATCTTTTTTCAACCATATACCAGTTCATATATAATTAAAATCAGCTTTAAAAAGTATTCATTTTTCCTCAATTAGAAAGGCCAGTGTTCAAGCATGCTATGTAAATATAGCAAAAGTACTCTGGCAGCCTATGCTAGAGAAAAAGATCCTACCATATGCTGGATAAAGATCCTAGCATTTTGTGAGAATTACTGTTTTAAAGAGAGCACTAAGGAGAAAAGGGTAGAAACCAGAAGAGCTATGCAGTGTGATTCAGCAATAATGTCATTAGCTTGAGGGAGTTCAACAGTTCCAAAGTTTTGCTGTATTAGAAGAACAGATCAACTGACATCCCATAAAGCTAAAGGGCTGCTACTACCAGACAAGAAATACCACTAGTTTCAATGTCAAAATGGTAACTCACATTCAGGAAGCAGCCAAAAATTCAGTAAGTGAAGCAGTCTCCCATAGTTCTGATGTAACCCTAACTGATTTACTGTTGTCAGTTTCCTTCTAGTTTTTGCCAAGCTCTTCAAACCTCAAACAGTATGACAACAAAGCAACTAGTGGGATTCTGCTGAGAGCAGGGATCTCCCAAGCAGGGTGTGCACACCTCAGGGAGTGTGCCAGCCAACCCACCAGGGCTACAGGAATACCACACCTTTCGGATTGTTAATACATAAAACTTTTCTAAATATAGTGGTCATTCTGCCTTCATTTCATTGTTTTTTCATTTGTGTTTTTGTGCATTGTTTATTAGGTACATAACATGTTAGGACAAGAGTACATCAATGTTTAACTTACCAAAAATACATGTAAAATGCATGCTCAAAAATCTTTCTATGGAGGGGGTGCATGAACAGAAATGGTTTGGCAGTGACTGCTTTAGATCATCCATGAGAGATTTTCTGTAGTATTTTTGGCAATTTCTTTCAATGTTGTTTTTGTGCAAGTGACTAGATAGACGTTGAAAGAGAACACAAACTCAGTTTATCCAGTTCTTGCAGGAAAAAAAGGAAATCTTATGAAAAAAATGACCTCAGGCTTCTTCTCATCCATTTTTCGACTTCAAATTATTCAGCATAGAAACAGACCCAATAGCATAGATGCTATTCCCATTACATGAAGCTTTAAAACATGCAGTGAGTTAAGTAAAATTCTTAAGTGGCACCTATTCAGCAAGAATGGTTCCAGAGTATCCTTGGCAGTAAGTAAATTGTTCCCAGATACAATCTGTGCAAGATATTCATTTTAGTTCAGCTAGAAGATTGAGATATAGGTCAGTCCTCACCCTGAATAAAAATCTTTTTTTCCAGTGTTCTTGCAATTGCTGGGTAACTAGTTACAGAACTTACTTTCCAGCAGTTCCTCAGTAGGAACTGAGATTCTCAACCAGGCAACAAGGCAAAGATTTTAGGGAATATTTTTTATCAGGTAAGTAAAAACAGAAAGGTCAGGAAAAACCAGTGAGCTCTGTCTTATGGAAGAATAGGTACTGAAGATCCCTGCAGGTATGCGTGCGCTCATTTGTCCCACTAATCAGTAGGACAGTATAAAAACATTTGCCTATCACTGAAGTTAGCCATGGAACACGTAGGAGAGTCAGAGGAAGCATCACTTCCTCTCTTCAGGCAGAATGAGAACATTTTTTACCTCTTAATCTGTGAACAAGAGGAAACAATCCCAGGAATCAAATAACACCAGCAATTGCCAAAAAAACCCCCAAAAATCAACAAACAAAGACCACGGATTTTTTCAATATTCTTAATGAGTGATCAGCAGGGGAAGGCCATCACTGCTGTGATGACCAGAAGACAGCTAGTTTTGTCTGGAGAACATGCATATGGCTTAGCATTTTTTAGCTGCTTTTACCAATGCTTCTTAATATCTTTCCCCAGTCACAATTTTAAACGTGTTCATAATCTGCAGCAATATCATATGTTTAAAAGAATATAGTGCCCTTTTCCCTAGGCCTGAATTTTCTTGCATTCAACTCAAGTTTTCAATAAATTTATTTAAACAAAGTTTATGATGATAGAGTTATATTTAAAATACTCACTACTAAAGAAAGTCCTCATTAAAAACCTCTTCCTAAAGTTAGGAAATTTAATATTTGGACCATTTTTGCTCATTCTTCTTAAAACCACTACTATACTCACACCCCAGATGACTTTTTCCAGACCAGACATTAGAAACAATTAAGTATTCAAGGAAGCATTTAATACACAGTCCCAAGGCTTATACCAGTTTCTACTACAGAAAGTCATACTGTTACTGTGGGAAATCAAAGCATAAAGTGAGGACAACTTTCAGAACAATTCTTGTCAAAATTAGAACAAGAAATGTATTCCTCTCATAGCTTTCTGCCAAAAGATGGACTCCAAACACCCTCTCCTAATTAATTGTGGCTATCAATCAACAATTTGATATCACAGTAGCAATTTAAGTTTTTAAACAGCTCCTAATACTACATTCACATACTGTGCTTTCTCTGGCTTATAAATTGTATTAATTAGCTAATTAATTGTATTAGATGGAATCTAAACATTTTGTTTATACAGGCTGAATTAAACTATCAGAACTTCATGCTCTTGAAGAACTTGGTAGAGGACAAACAGTCAAGACAGAAGAGCTGCATGGTAGTACAGCCACTAATGCACACTTGACCAGCCCTTACCACCTAACTTCCACATCCACAACAGATGGTTCATCTGACATTCATAGCCTCATATCACCTTAGCTTTTTTCTTCATATACACAATAAATGAGAGCACATAGTTCAAAAGTTTGGCTATATCTCTCTGTTTTCACAGAACTTGTGTGTATCCTTTTCATAACTTCAGAAGTGCCCTGATGGCTTATAAAGTGACCTACAAAGCTCATATAATCCGAAATATTACTTTAAATTACAACTTCCTACTGCATACAGGAACATGAACCCCAAACTACTGAACTCACCTCCAGAGAAAACGCTAAGTTACTTTCCTGAAATAGTGGAAAAGCAAATCCCCAGTAGCACCACATATGGCTGGCTTTAAGGTAGTGGCTTCTGGCTTTATAAATAAATGCACTGCACATCCCCCCCACCAGCCCATGGTGGAAAGGAGGGTGTGGGAGGTAGAAACCTCAGGAAAGGAAGTAGATGACAACACATAAGAATCAGACAAAACCCGAGCTGCAGAACAACAAAATAGGGATGGGGAAAAAAGTATTATGGGGACATAAAATAGGACCCATAAATGTTCTCTACATATCGAGGTGACAGAACCGTTCTGATAAGGCTGAAATCAGCCGTATCAAGGCCTCGGGGAGAAAATGCGTTCTAGGGAGAAAAAACGCCCCACTTCGGCTTCAAGCAGCGCAAGCAGTACAAAGTAGGCTCCTGACGAGCTGTTTAAAGGCAGACACCGCACTGAGCAATGCGTCTACTCCTACCAGGCCTAGGGAGCAGCGCCGGTGGGGCAAAGCTCAAGCCAGCCCGGTCCCGCCATCCGCGGCCATGCAGCTGACAGGAGCCCCGCTCCCCGTCGCTCCGCTCCGCCGCCTCAGCGCCCCGATGAGGTCGGCGCTGCCCCCACGCACCCCAAAGCCCCAGCGAGAGCACCGGTCGCCGCCCCCGCCGTCGCCGCCTTCGCGCCCCGGTGCAGGCGTCAGGACCCGCACAGATACCTCTGCGCCCCCCTCCCCCGCCGCAGGCCGCGGGGGGCAATGCCGCTGCAGCGCTCGGGCCCAGGGGGGCGTAGGGAGGCGGAGCCGCGGTACTCACCGGCCGCGGGCAGCGCGCCGGCCGAGAGCGCGGCCAGGCACAGCACCAGAGCCACCCAGCGCGCCCGCCGCCCCATCCCGCTGGGCTCTAAGGGGCCGCGCCGAGCGCCCCCGACTCCGGCTCTTTCGCCCCGCCCACCGCGCCGCCGCCACCAATCAGCTGCCGCGCTGACGGCCGACTACGGGCCGCTGGCAGCAGCACACGCAACCCCGGGGAACGGCTGGCTCTACATGGCCCGCTCCGATTGGCTCGGCGGAAGCCCGGCTCGTCCGTCACGCCCTCCCGTTAGCAAATAGCGCCGCACGTGTCTCAGCGAGGGCCGCTGCGCGAGCGGTTCCTTCCGAAACGGCCCCTTCCATTGGCTCGTGCGCCGTTCCTACAACCCCCACAGTTCCTTGCGAGGGCCGCGGCGCCGCCTGGGACTGTATGCCCCTGGGGCCCGGGGCAGGGCAAGGACTACGTTACCCACAACTCCCCGCACCGAACGGCGCCGGGCGCGACCGCAGCATTGCCGCCCGCGGCCCCGCCCATTCGAGACGGCGGAATTCCGGGGATTGGGATATGCTTCGTTGATTAGGAGTAAGGGAGCAGCAATAAATTAAGTGTATGCCTAAACCTGCACAGATGGAGTATATGAGACATGAAGAGTTTGTGCAACTTTATCATCAGAAAGGCATCAGTTCTAGAAATGGGTGCAGCGCTGTGGGACGCAACTCTTCGGTTCTCATATGAATTACATTTTTCTGTGGGTCATTAAAAAGCAAACGAGGAAGGGAACTAGCAACCCAGTCTTTAATGGACTGAAACACGGCTGGGTGGTAAATGTCACAGCGTCACAGGACTATACTGTTACGCAGTGCTGTGCTGAATTATAAAGTGGTTTTTTTCCCACACTGTCTCAGTCGTGTCAAGCCACCTCAGCCTTACAGCGCTACACTTGGGATCTCTGCAGGGTGAGAGTGGCCACCAGCGGCTGCTTTTCCCATGGGACACAGTAGCAAAAGCTGTGGCAAGTGTTCTCCCGCCCAGGGCTGGCTGAGGGATTTTCTCGCTGCTAGCGCAGGGTCTGCAGGCAACGGAATGCCTACACTGCTCCGGAGGGGAGGTGTCTAAAGAGCATGTGAGCGCCTTGGATAGAACGAACGAGTGGTTCTAATTCTAAGTAGGAGAATACTGAAGTACCGGTCGATTTTTTCTAGCTACAGTACAGCTAAACAGCACACGTGGCGAAACAGTGACAGAACGAAGCTGCACAGATGTGGGAGTGCCAATTTGGAATGGGTCTGAAGGGGTTTCACCAGGGCGTTTCTCTGTGCTCAGATCAGCCATAAGTTTAACCTGTGCTTTGGTAAATGGAAAAGCATAAATCCACCTGCCTGTGAATATCACCCCCTGGAACAGAGGAGGGGAGCACACCCCATCTGGGGAGTGGTGTGAGCCCTCTGCGTGTGGCAGTGGCAGTGCTCAGGGGAGCTGGAAGGACCAGCCCTGGAAGGCAGCACGGGGGGCCATGAGGTGACCTGAAGCCTGGGCAGTACTGCAGGAGATGGCTCTGTTCTGCCCAGAGGGCATGAAGGCAGGGGTGGGTGGGGCAGGTTTGGGTAGTGTGTTGATTTGGCCTGATTTTTGTAGTAATGGGGAGGACCACAGGGGAGACTTCTTTGAGAAGCTGCTAGAAGCTCCTGCCATGTCTGACAGAACCAATCTCTGATGGCTCTGAAGATGGATGTGCTGCTGGCCCAATTAGAGAGGTTAGTAATACCTCTGTGATGACATATTTAAGAAGAAAATGAAAGCAGCGCACGCACTGTGCACACAGTTTTTTTCCAGGGGTAGCGAGGTGCTGCCACCAGGGGCCATCCCTGGCACAGTTTGTGGCAATGCACTGCCGTGGCCACTGCCATCTTGGTGCAGCTCACAGCAAACCTTGCCTGCCTGGCCACCCCTAGACAGCTGTGCTGCAGGCAGAAGGGCAGCAGTGGCGGCTTCTTCTCAGCACCCTGTATGAGGAGGGGCATTAAACAGGGCCAGTGCTGCAGCAGCTGCCACTGCCTGCTTAGTGGCGGTGGGGCCACATGGGTGGCAGCAAAAACATGGCGAGCGACTCTCCCACACAGAACCTAGATGAGATCAGCCTCTCGGTGCTGCGCGATCCTGCAGGAATCTTTAAGTGTTGACAATGGTACCTATGAGCAGTTTTTTCTTCCAGTCAGAGAAGAGGAAGAGGTGAGGACATGTGGAGGAAAGCAACATGGGAACACAAAGGTCACTGGAAAAAAAGGAGGGAGAGGATGTGCTTCAAGCATCAGAACTGAGATTCCTCTGCAAGGCATGGAGAGGACTATGGTAGAACAAAGTGTCCCCCTGTAATGCATGAAGGCCATGGGGGATGCAGAGATCCACTCGTAGCCCATGGGAAAAGTCAGATCAAGTCCAGAACGGGTGGGTGCCAGAGAAAGCTCTGATCCAGTGGGAGACCAAAACAGAGAGAGAGGGCCTCTGATTCCAGCCATAGAGAGAGAACACTCTTGCTTCCAAACTAGAGTGCCTACCTGCAGTAGTGTGAAGAGTCCTTCCTGTGAGGAACAGCAGAAAGTGATAAACTCACTATAATCCCCTTTCCCTTTCCTGCTGCACCACTAGGAGGGAGAGGTAGAAAATTTGTTTATAAAGCCTGGGAAGAAGGATGGGGTGGGGGAAAATGTGTCTTTAAGGTTTGGTTTTACTTCACATTTTACCCTACTCTGATTAGATTCATAATTAATTTTCCCAAGTCAAGTCTGTTTTGCTCTGACAGTCTGACAGTAATTGGTGAATGATCTTTCTATGTCCTCATCTTGATCCTTAGCCCTTGCCTTGTATTTTCTCTCCTCTTTCCAGGCTTTGGTGGTCACCTGGTGATGAGCCAGGGTCAACCCATCACAGCTGCCCAGCACCCTTATGGATTCGCTGCCCATGAGTTGTTCAAGGCTCCATTGAACAAATCTCTTCTCAACTTGACCCAGTCAGCCTTCCTGCAAGCAGGGGTTGAACTAGATGACCTCTGGAGGTCACTTCTAACATAATTTATTCTACATCTAAAGCACTGTGTGTGGGGTTAAGTGAACTGGAGGAACAAGAGGAAAATGCAATGGGAGAAACAGATTTTTTTTTTTTCTGAATTAATAACCTTCCAAAAAAAAAAAAATAGATAATATTGCAGACTGAGATAGTTCTTATTAATCTAGTATATTCTGCACTCTAAGGGTGTGGTAAATTGATTGCTGCCTTTCCATTTATGTGTGCAGCAGCCATAAAATTCCCATCAATTTTATTAATCCGTTTTGCATTTTCTTCTCTGAAGCTTTGAATGGAATCTTAGGTATTTTTGCAATGTTCTTTCTCTATTCTGTGCCAAAATGTTGTGCTTTTATACAGCAGTCTAAGTGACCAGACAAATGGTAAGGACCCAAATTTCATCCTTTGTGTTTTAGGTACTCTTATCTATGTTTTGTCAAACTATTATCTGATCTAAATTTTCAGGAGATTTTTAAATTTATCTGTTAAGTACTGCCTAGCTTGTGTGACATGATGTAATGCTGGATGTTCTCTAGTTAGGAGAATGGAAGTGCAGGAGTAAAGTTAGGAATACTTTAGTAATATATATTCTTTATGATTATTTCTTATACTTTCTTTCTTGTCTTCTGTCTCTGTAGTTTGATCATACAACTATCTGTGTTGTACCAACATTACTTTTAACTTTGATTGTAGAAACCTTCTTGTATTTTTTTTAATGAAAAACTGCACAAGTGGGAGAGGTATGAAGCTTGGTAGATTTTGAAGAGCAATTTCCCAAGAGCTCTCTTTGCAGAATGTTCTCATAAAATTTTTTCGGATTGCTTCACAAAAATTAAAAGGAGAACGCTTCAGACACCTCTCATGGAAGATTTCTGTCCTAAAATACATTGGCTGTGTGACAGATTTTTCTAGCAAAAAGGTATATAATTCTTTTATTTTCTTAAATTAGTGTACAAAATATATAGTTTTAGGCAGACTAATTTTGATAGCTTTTTAATGATTTTTTTAAAAAAATATTTTACTATTTTTTATAGCTTTTGCATGCTAATTTCTGAGAAAACAATTGCAAGCAGATTAACACTCCTATATCTCCAGTGCTCATGGCAGTTGGAGGGTTATGATTCTAGCAAGGCCTATATGCAGAGTAAGAGACACAATACTTACTTAAGCAACCTAAGGGAGAAAAGGTGAAAATTGCCATGTTTAATATCACCTGCCCAGTCACAGGGAATGAGGGAGAGAGAAGCAGTGATGAAGAGAGGAAAGAAGACTCTTCCAGTATATGTTAGAAAAGAGGTTGTTGCCAAGGCTTATGTGAAGGCTCCAGTCAAGAGGAACAAGAAGGATGTAGCTTGAAGAGCTGTCACCCAGTCTAGACCAGTAACAAATTGTAGAGGTTAGGCAAAACTGTGAACTACCACCATTCACGTAAATAGAAATGCTGATAGCCCAGGCCTGTTTGTCCCCTCCGAATAGTAAGGGTTGAAGCTCATTAGTGAGAATATCAGTCCTTGCTTTCTAGCTTCCCAAATATACCAGCATTCACAAGATCTCTGTAATATCAGTGTGGGCTCTGATATCCAAGCCTAGACTCATGGCCCTCACCCATTATTTGGGGCCTCCCCTGCTTACCAGGAGAGTCTGGCTTGATCTTCAGTACAGAACAGATGCACGCATCACGCATTGTTCGCACAAGCACACTTGCTCAGATATTAGATCTCCCACTGGGTGGTGATCCAATGTCCATGCACACACACTGTGTCCCGTATGTAGCTGCTGACTCAGAGCTGGAGTCTTTCCAGATATAAATCTTCTATTTCACAGCTACTCATGACTACAGCTTAAGACTGGCTAGCAAAGTGTATGTATGTGAACACACAGATGTGCATGCACACAGGTGTACGCAAAGTTAAATTCCCTAGGGAAGTATAAACTGGTGTCTCCAACTGCTGGCACTTAAACATATGGGCCCTGTGAGCCACAGTCCCTGCTGCCGTTGCTGACATTTAGACCCCACCAATACACCCCCTGTTCCCAGTGGGGAATGAGCCCTTCCCCTGTTGCTAGCACTCAGATCTCAATTGTATTCTATTCTTTCTGTTGTCACCTGGTTCTACATCCTGGTGACCCGTGGTGTGTTCTCCAGCTGCTGGCAACTGGACATTGTAGCACTTGTAGGATAGAGTGAGGTTACAAAGGCAAAGTCAGTAATAAAATTCATTAAGAAGAAAGGATACACTGTGTTGATCACATGTTGATCGTATGGCTCTGACAAGTATCCTATGTTTGTTCCTCTGCTATCCATCCATATCTCTAATTTTCCTTGCATTTTTCACTTCCCATAAAGAATCTATAATTTTTACATAATCTCCACAATTATGTTATTATGTTATGTTACAATTATTTTATGTTTCCATGGTTTTGGTACACTCTCACAAAGACTTTCAAATATGCCATCATACTCATGATTTCTTCTCTGTTCCCTCCTCTGCTCCCCCCTCCCCCTTGCCCCTGCCTGAGTAGTTCCTGTCTGAGTAGTTCCTTCTAACACCCCATCAATCAGCTACTGAAAAGTTCTGGTCTTTGTCTACTTTAGTACCTGCTCATTAATGTTTGTGTATTCATTCCCTTTATTGCTTTTTTGTTTTCCTTGTTACTCATCTCTTCTATTACACTGAATGGTCCTTAACTAGAGAGCTTAATGAACCAGATGCTCTTACAGTCTATGTACTCTTACAGTGGCATAGAGGAAAAAATCTTGTTTATTTAAGGTCCTGGAATCATGCTGATTTTTGTATTGGTTCTGGTTTTACCTCTGTTACTGAATTACTGCTATCACTTGCTTTTTTTTTTTTTTTTCTGTTCACTTTCTCAAGGGAAGAGCTCCAGTTATTGTCAATGAGATTTCCTATAGGATTTAACGAAACCTGAGTATTACATGCTCACCACGATTGTAATGTTAAAGTCCCAGAGGCATGACTGAGTTGCTTATATAGATTTCTTCTGTGTACAAATTGTGCTAAGAGCTTCAGATCGGTGCCTAGTGTGGGAATCCTCCATGAAGAACAGTTGGTGTGCTTGCACTAAAAATAATGTTATCCAGTTGTCTGTGTGCTCAAGGTCCTGTCTTTAGATGACAATGAAGAGTAAGCACAAATGAATCTGCAGGTATTACAGCAAAACAAATGCTAGCCTATTCTGGAGATAAAGTATAGTGACATAAGGCTGACCTGTGTTCAAGTCTAGTGAAAATGTAGCATTTATAATTTAAAAACATATAGATTATTGTTTTAAGGCTGTGTAAATTCTGTAGAATTGTATTCTAGCCCCTAATTTTCAGAAACTGGACAAAATGAAGAAAAGAAAAAACAATCTAACTGTTAAGTGTGTATAATTGGAAATCACATTCTGCTTCTGGTCTGTTCCCTTTCTGTACAACTGAACAGAATCACAGAATCACAGAAATGTTAGGTTGTCAGGGACCTCCAGAGATCATCTACCCCAATCCACCTGCCAAGGCAGGTCACCTAGAACAGGTGGCACAGGAACTTGTCCAGGTGGGTTTTGGGTATCTCCAGAGTGGGAGACTTGACAGCCTCCCTGGGCAGCCTGTGCCAGTGCTCTGCCACATTCATTGTAAAGTTCTTCCTCACACTGAGGTGAACTTCTTGTATTTCAGTTTATGGCGATTGCTCTCTGTCCTGTTGCTCCCCTCCCCTCCCGCAGAGCTGGTCTCTGGTATGACAGCCCCCAGATTGTGCTGGTGTTTGGGATTCTTCCTCTCCAGGTGCAGGACCCTGCTCTTTGCCTTGTTGAATGCCATTAGGTTTCTTTCCACCCAATTCTCCAGCCTTTTAAGGTTCTGCTGAATGGCAGCACAGCTTTCAGGTGGATCAGCCACTCCTCCCAGTTTTGAATCATCAGCAAATTTTCTGAGGGTACATTCTAGCCCTTTTTCCAGACTATTGATAAACAAGTTGAAACATGCACATACAGGTGAATTTTTGTAGAATAGTGCATTTTTCACATTCAATTTCCAGAGAAGTGTCTTATGAGTTGCAGTGCAGATGAAATTAAACGTTATGCTGCCTACAAAATAAAATTTTCATAAATGTTGCACTTCAGTTGCAGTTATGGATTTAACAGTGTCATTTATTTTAGTGGCAATTTCTAGAGTAGCCTGAATTACTTAAAAGTAAGAAAACCTCAATGGGGCTGAAAGCTTTCAAGGGAAAATAGGACAAGATAACAAGTACAGCGTGGAAATGGTTCAAGGGTAAGTGGGACCTGGTTTTGATGTTTTTCTTCCCAGCTTGTGAGCTCTTTTCTTGAAAGTTTTTGTGCAGACTGCAGGCTCAAGACCAAAGCCAGAGCTCTGCTCAGTGATCAGGCAAGGAGCAGGATATTTATTACAGTAATAGGGCTGGGTATTAACTGGGAAACATCTCCAGAGCTGTAATTCTGGGAGGTACACAATGCCAGATGAAGAAAAGTGCACCTCTAAAACCATCATATTTTGCTATATTAGCTATCTCCTAGCTTTCTGTGAACTCTCAGGTGTCTTTTGTGTTCATGGTATGTCAACATTGTTATTTCTTGAGCTTTTTCAGAGTTTGCTCTTAAATATGTGTAGTTAGTATTTATAATGGCTTGCTTAGAAAATTTGGGTCATTCAGGTAGAAAAAACTGAACACAATCACAAGGTTTAAACTATAATCATACATAAACAATCTTTTCATTCATGCAGAGTGTAATTTATTCAGAAAAATGGTTCAACAAACATTTGCAAATAATGAACATGCTTGGGGGATTTTTTTTAAGTTATTTGGGAACAAAGAATGGTAAAAAATATTTGTATATATTTAGAAACGTGTGTAGAAATAATTTATGTGTAAAATAACCTATACTTTATATTAGAATATTCAGAATAAATGGCAGCAAGATTCTTTGAAGCTCATCATCAGAGAACTAACTTGGGGTATAAAAAATGGGACTAGTAGAAAGCCAAGACTGAAGTGTATGGGTTGGGCTCTGCTCCTCAGAAATGGAACAGCACTTTGCCACCAAATGATATTGTCACACTGATTCACACTAAGTTTCCACTGCTATCGGTTTCATTGTGTTTCTCATGTCTGGCCCCTGATGCACTAACAACATTCTAGTGATCATATATCTAGAGAGACAATAACGGAAAAGCATCAAACCTATTTTGTTTTGAAAATATTTGCTTTGGTGAAAAAGCTCTTTCCTCTAATGCTTTAGCTGCTTCTGTTTATGGTTTAACTGTATTTAAAAGTATAAGCTACAAAGTGAGATGGCTGTAAGAATGTTTGTAAGAATGTAAGAAAATTCTGCAAGAATGGCTGGGAAATAAATTGGAATTAATTTTTCTTACTGCTATGTGTCTCATAAATTTTGTACCATCTTAGAGGACACATAGGTGTCACAGATGGCTTCAGAGTTATGGTGCTCAGGTTAAGGTATTGCCAGTTAGATGTGATTTCAGGCAGGTTATTCATCTACTGCACCAGGAGTCTGAGCTTTCCAATGGACTGCTCAGGGCAAGCATCTGTTGGTTCACGCCATGGAAGGACAAGAGGATTCTCACATTGGAAAGGAGTACAAACTGCACTGCAGATTTTTTTTTTCCTCTGGTGTGATTGTGAATTTTAAATGTTGGCATATCAGGGTTTTTTAACTTCTTAAATTTCCTCAGGACACTGGTGACCACCTTATTTCTGTTGTGATCTTGGGTTTTGTCTGCTTAGCAGATCTGTAAGCCACAGCATACAAACAGTTTTGATGGAACTCAGTGTTCAAGTTGCAAACTTCAGTATCCTGGGCTATAAATTGACTAGATTAGAGATCCAGCTATCCATTTGTTGTGCAGGAGGAGTTCAGGCTTAAGAACAATTTTGACTTGAGCAGAAAGCTGTCTGTACTACTGCTGCTGCCATATATGTCACATTTGGTTTAGCAATTGGGCGTTGTTCCTCAGCAGTGTTCTAAAAATTGAAGTAAAATAGCAGTTTAAAGAAACACACTTGTAATTTAGATTAGATTTGTCCTGAATTGTATGGGGAAACTCTATTGTAGTTTCCTGCTAGGTACTCACCCAGATACCTCAAAGCTTCTGAAAGCTGTGACAGCTGGACGCTGCAAACCGTATTTTAAGGTTGTTGTTAAACCATATAGGTATATTAGAGGTATGCATAGCTGTATGTTCCATCGATACACGTGCCTGCAATGTTTGGGTGTGTTTGTTTGCCGCGTTTGTTTGGGTATGTTTGTTTGTGTACTTTTGTTTGGGTGTGTTTGTGAGTGTTTGTGACCTTGGCCTGTAGCGCGGCTTCCCCGCCCGCCGCCCGTGGTGCCTGCGGGAGCCGCCAGGTGTCGCTGCGGCGCCAGGTTGGGGCCGCATGAGGCCGCCCGGGCCGCGGCTTGGAGTGCGCGGGGTCGGGGGGTGCCGGGCGGAGAGCAGGAAAGGCTCTGCAGGTAATCTCAGGGGTTTCGCCTGCCGCTTACACTTACCCAGTGGATCTCCTTCCCAGTGTCTGAAAACACCTGGAACACTGCTGCGGTTCCAAGG
>VZUA01047360.1:11460-24035 GCA_013401035.1 Horornis vulcanius
TTTTCATTTAATTTTTTATCTATAGCTGGATATACATTTTTCTGTCAGTCCTCTGAATCAAGTGTTAAAGTGAGCAATTTTTATCAGAATAGCAGAACCCCTAGAATGGCTGGAATTTATATTACCTGGTGTTATGTGAAGGTCCAGATGTCTCCATAATAGCGGATATCATTTTAACCACACATGGCTCAGTCAGCATCCAGATAATCTAAAGCTTTTTTAAGTAACGCTAATTTTTTTTAAAAACCAGAGTTTCTCTCCGTTGGTTGGTTTTTTTTCCCTTTAAGAGTTATTTTAATATCCAAGAGGCCTCCAGCAGTTTTCTGAGTGATATGCATAACATTTGTCATGTGTGCTCCACAAGCTCTCTTGCATGTAGCTCCCATAGGACAACTGTGTTTGAAAGAGGATTTTGTTCGGAGTTTGTGTGATTTTTCAGTATATTTCTTTGGCTTTTTAAAAAATTGTTTTAAGATATGTTCTAGTGTGTACTTCTTTCAGGACAGACAAGGTCAACAGCAGGTTTCAAACTTAAAAATTTATGATGTGATGCCTGTTTTGAACAGGAATTGTTATACAGCATTGAAGCATCCAAGAAAAAGAATTTTCTCTCTTTCAAACTCTTCTATTTCTTACTGCAGTAGAAGGTATCATGGAACCCATGGTGCACTCTCCCTCTCAACTCCTGGAGTTTTTCTCAGTCTGTATGAGATTGCCCATTTATCACTCTGAAAATAATTGAAAACCTTAGTTTGACTATGCTGCAGTGAAATGCGGTCTTGGATTGCCCAACATTTCACATGTAAGCACCAGGGATGTAGTCATTCACAGTATTCCAGGGGAAAGGGGCAACTCCAGACTGTGTCCCATCTTTTCACCATCAAGTTATTTATATGCCTCTACACCAAATAGATCTTGTGAGCAACTCCTCCCATTTTTGAAAGAATCTATAATCTTGCATGGGTAGTATAGATTGGATAACTATCTTTGGACAATTGAATGTATCTGAGTGGAGTCTCTGTTTCATACTCCAAGAGGAAGGAACCTTTGCTCTCTGTGAGTTGTTATGACAAAGGGATGTTTTGCCCATGTTGTACAAGCTGGACACATGGTGTGAATACATTTGTGAGTACTGCTCTGTTCAAGACCTTGAGACAGAATCTCCTACCTGACAGGAGGTAGCTGAAAGTGTTAATTCGTTGACACTGCTGCAAATGTTTAACAAAACCAGGGAGTCAAGGAGAACACAAATCTCCCAGCTGAACCTGCAGGTGTGACTGCCAATGGCACTGTTTCCTGGCCCTGCCAGATGAAGCACTTTCTTGCTTTGGCCTGCTTTTCATTGTCCATGGGCTGATTCTATTCTAGCATTGGGTTGATAGTCTTGTTTAGGACCAGCTGTGATCTGAAAATTTCATTGTCCCCTCTCCAGGCAAACCAGATGGCATGCCATGTATTATCTCTCTTCCTCTAACACAAAGACTTCTTTTATAGCAAGTGCAAATATGAGTACTTATTATTAATTTTCCCACCTGTTTGTTTTCCAGTCTCTAGACCTGTTATGTTTGTCACTTTTTTGTCTCCAGGTAAAAAGTAACCAGGCTTCATGCTAATTAAAAAGAAAAAAAATCACCTTAAAATGAAGCAAGAAGATATTTAAAAGCTATGGAGTTCTTAAATAGTTCATTATGAAATATGATTTTTCAATCATTTTTATCTAGAAGTTTTACAAAGAGTTGACAGCTCTTATAGAAATTTGGTGGAAATAAGGGATTGCAGTATAATGCTACTGAGAAGTCATCTGCATGATGAAAGGAATGACAGATATGCTGAGTGCCTCACTTGTCAGAATGAGACATAGATTTGCCTGTTATTTGTATTTTTTATGTCATAAGCCCAGTTGCTGTTCTGCTGTTCTTCCTCTTTTTCATTACTCCCATCTCACAGCTCATAATTAATTTTGATCAGCCCTGGCTTCAATTTTGATAGTAATTGCACAGCTTGCTTCTGAATGTGAGAAAAGTTAAAGAAAACTGGCAATTACAAATGCTGCAGAAATGCAAGCATGGCTATGTGCATGTCTCTGTGTCTTCCTGAAAGTTATGGGAGGAGAGAGCATGAGCTTTTAAGTCCTTTTGGGGCTGAAAGTGCTTTTCTCTGTGATAATTGTGCCTCTCTAAGCAGTAGTGCCATTTCATATACATGCAAAACAGGTCAAATCCAAGTTGAAATCACATCACATCAGCTTCAAGATTTGGTGTAGAAACTGCACTGGAGTCAGGACAATGAATCTACAGGTACTCTCTAGGTTTGGATAAGGAACTTTGGTTTAAAATGTGTGTTGGGATGATTTTTTATATTAAAAGACTTTTTTTTGCAGCCTGAAATATGACTGATATTTCTCTTTTTTACCTACAGATGAATAATTGTTGTACGTCTAGGTCCCATATCTAAGTCAGTATAAATCTATTCAGCTGTGAAAAATTCTATAGCCAGTGTTACTATTAACATTTTATATTAAAAAATCTGTATCCATAATTTTATTTAAACCTATTAGCACCCATATATGTAATATGTAGCCAAGAATTCATAGAGAGTGGATTTGTGCTGAGAGTCTGTCTGCTAGCAAAAACAGCAAATCAAACATCCTTTGACTCAGCAGGTCTCCTATTAAACTCCCAAGGATCTGAAGCTGCCATTACTAGGAGGCTTTTTCTTTCAGCAATGCAGCTAACACTGCAAGATGTGTACCTTGAAATAGCTTGATGTGCTTTGGTCATACCATCCTAAAAAGATGAAGATTTTAAGAATGGATGTATTTTCTTTAAATAAGAATTTAAAGGGGGATCATTTTCTGCTTGCCTGACTTTTAAAGTAGAAACAGGATATAACCAAATAATCCAAACTTCCCATTTAGCTGAATTCTCAAGACAGCATCCACATGTTTCAAGAAAGTGGCCTAGTGTGATCTATTTTCTTTAGAAATTCCTTCTAATTAAAGGTGAAAAGGAAATAGGTGAATGTTGAGAGTTGCTCAATGCCACCTCAATGAGCATTTTTTTAGTTCAGCTGTAATGTCACAGTGCTTGCATTATTTCCTGTTTTATACTGTCACCTGTAGCATCTACATTTGTTAGCCTTTTCCTATTGGAATACCCGATACCTCTGAGGGTCCAGCCCTTACAGAGAAATGGCTCAAATCAATTAGCGAGACTGCATGGTCAAGTGTGTCTTGAAAAATCAAAAGGGTTTAATAAAAGAAAGAAGACAATACAAAACAAAGATCAAAGCCAAACACAGCATAGGGACAGGTCCCACACACCTGCTACAACACCTCGAGAATGCATTGGAGCACTTTTGTTCTCTCTTTTTCTACTTAACAGTCGAGGATGGATCTATTGGAAAACTGCCTATAGAGAGAGGTACAGGTTTTGACAAGCAGTGACAAGGTCCAACAGGTGCTTCTCTCTTGGCTTTGAGACAATTAGAATGAGAAGAAAGCAGACCTTTCTATTTAAACTTCCTAAAATGTCTAAAGGTAAACTGAAACACTTTCCTTATACAGAAATGCCCACGCCTAGCTGGGGGGTACATTACCATGTTTTCCCTCTATACATTTCACTAGGAGGTGTTAACACCCTCTTTGTCTTAATGTTTAAGTCCACGTAAGTTTGGCCTTTTTGGCAGTTGTCCCTTGTCGTAGAAAGGAGAGGGTGAAGTCTTTATACTGGTACCAACTCAATATGCTGAGTTCTATAGAAGTTCCAGGGAAATAAGTCTCTGAGTTGAAGTTATACCTGTTTTTACAAATAGTTTTCTAGACATCTATTGGCTGAATTGGAAGGAATTGATTTATCCTTATACTCAGCATGTTTCTAATGCAATATCTTAGCTAGCTCAGGATCAACAGACGTCTAAAACATGATCTAAAAGGCTGGAGTTTTATGTTCCAGGTTGTAACCCTAGATGTGAAACTTCTCTAGGTCTGAAGGATGTATGAGGATAAAACACATGGTATATAGTTTTTTACACTCACTCTTGAGTTGCTCCTCTACACCTGAAGAAGTTGTCCCAACTACAGATGTTTGTCCAGCAACATCTTTGTCACAGTCTGGTGGCTGCTGAAGACATTGCTGTGGAGGATTCCCTCCCTTGTGCATGGATTCAAAATTTGAAAATTTCACCTTGCTGAAATCTCAGTTTCGGGGATGATTCCTCAAGAAACACATAAGGCTGAAGGAGTCTAAGAGGCTTTGTGCTATTGATGATCTGTGGTTTGTAAACTTGTCAAGGTGTACGAATTCAGTTTTTCCTGCATTTTTGGCTGAGGTCTACGGGAGCAGGAGAAAAGCATGCTAGGAAACACTTTGATTGCCTTCACCCTTTAAAAAACACAGCATTTGTGAAAAGTTAGATGAAGAATGTTTTTTAATGTTCCTGTTGGAAAGATTATGGTTAAACATCTTTTCAAAGAATTCAGAGGGTCTTCCATAAAAGATGCTTCTCTTTCCATTTCTTGTTTGCTTTTTCTAAGGCATCATTTTAACTGCCCCCTTCTCCCCTGCTTCAGACTGCTCAAGCTCATGATCTCTGAGAAGAAATCAGCTGTCAGAAGATACTATTTCATGAGGGACAGAGCCTCAGTTCCCAGCAGATACTTTATGATTTTAAGCACTTTATCACACTCTGTTTTGCCCTGTATTTAGGCAGAAATTATTTGCAGAATTTACTACCAACCAATATACTTGAAACAGCAGGAAAACTAGTTTAATTTCAAATTAAAAACAGGATTAAATACTGATTTTATGTTCTTCATCTGTGCCCATAACACATGGGAGGTAGTCATTGGAAAGTGAGTCTAGGCAAAGACTAGGAATGCCGTAAGATAACACCAGAGCTCATCCTGAGCTGTACAATATTACTTTAGCCATTACCAGAAATATATGAGGCACAGGGAAGGCAGGGCTGGATGTTCATCTGATATAGATATCTTGATTAAATTATTCAGGGTATCATTTTAGATGGTTTTAAAGTAGAACCTTAAAAAGAGTCTATGCTACTATCAATTCAAGATAACACTAAGAATTAAGGCCTGAAAAATATGAAAGTTTTCACTTTCACTTGGCATTTGGCTACTGGATTTACTAGATATGTCATTAGTAGTTGTCTTTCTGCAACAACAGAAAAAAATCTTCCATTTCTTTGAACTTTTTCTGTCCTAGCAACACTTCAACTGACCTAAAAGCTGTCACCTACAGCTACAGTGCACTAGAAATTGGGCATTTATCTATTCTATTATGTCTTGTAATGGGAGATAATGATGGCATTTTTTAAATAATCATTGAGGGAAAAGAAAAGAAGAAATTGGAAAGGACATTAGCATGGTATGGGCATGTAAGTTTTCAAAGCAAACTAAGCATTAAGTTAATGTCAGCAGTGCTGCTAAATTTCTAAATTTAAATGCTAAACACATTTCTAAAGGGCATATGTTCATACTTGCTTCCACATCTAAAATTTTAGTCTAATATTTATAGTTGACACAAGTTCAATATTCAGACAGCTACTTTTCTTTTACCTCTTGATGCTGAACCTGGTTCTATCATTTAAGAAAAATCCATTATCTGCTGTATACCAGGGAACAAATCTGGAAAGTGCCTCTAGGCAAATTTAGCCTCCACTTCTCTTTGCCCAAGCACATGACCTGTCGTGCAGCAGCTGATGGGGTCCTGCAGCACTGAGGGCAGACACGTGCCGTGCGTGTCACGCGTGTCCCTGGGGACACCGCCTGGACACAGTGGCACTGTGCCCACTGGTGACCCACACACAGCCTGGGTGTCTGCCGTGGGGCTGGCAGCAACCTCAGCACAGCCACACAGCTGAGAGCCAGCTGGAAACATACTCGGATGGAGCAGACTGCTGTTAAGTGCATATACGTCTTTTATTGCATTATGCACACACACATAGGTATATAAATATATATAATAACTTGTGCTTGATAGTAACACATATTTCAGCAGATTCCCTTCATTGCTTTTGACATATTCGTAGCTTTCAGCCACTGAGGAGCAAGGAGTTGCATGCTGTTGGATAATTTCATGTCATTCTCCTACTTAAAACAAAAGACAGGCGAATTATATGCTGTGAAAAAAAAAAAGAGTGAAATTTATCACAGTTGGATAGTATCCTTTCATTTCTTTCTAAGTCTTTCATCTGCAAAATGGATAAGGGGAAAGCGAAGTGGTGTTATTTATGGACTTAAATATAAGAAACAAAAATGCATTTTGCAATTTGAAGTATAGCAGTAGCAATTACATGAAATTGACAATTTTCTTTTTAATGTTTACTATTGAAAATTTACTTTTATTATGCACAAAATAACTCTAAAATTCTTTTCACTTTGCATCTTCATTTGTACTATAAGAAGGACAAAGACCAATGGCGAACTGGAAGTTTTTTCTGAAAAAGAAATTTTCTAATTTAAAAATATTATTTAAAAAATTGTGAAAAAGCTTTTAATGATGGAACAAATTGGTTTAAAACTGCATTCCAGATCAGTTTGCTTAGCCACTTTATACCCATAGTTTGATACAGAACTTCTGTTGTAGGAAATTGCGTACATGTAACTGTTCTCTGAGGTGGCATCTTATCTTTTCCTTCAAAAGTCTGTCATCAAACTTCATTGCACATATGCACAAATGCTAAATTGGTGCTAGCTCAAACTGCCTACATACTTTCCAGTGTCTTCCACAATGGTTCTCCCAAAATATCAAAAAAATAGTATACCCACATTTCAAACTGAAGGACAGGGCATAGCCCTGGATATTTGAGGAGTAACATATACTGCAGTTGAATTTTCCTAAAAGAGAAAAGAAGCATGTATTTAGTATGGAAAGGAGAGAAAAATCTTGCAAATAGATAATTTGGGTTTTTTTACTGTTCTATAATTTTCAGAAGATTACTCCTGATAGACCAACAAAAAACATTGTATCAACCAATGTATTTCATTAAGTCATAGAATTCATAGAATATGCTGAGTTGCAAGAGACCCCTTGGGATCATTAAGTCCTACTCCTGGCCCTGTGCAGGACACCCCAAGAATAAAACCCTGTGCCTGACAGCGTTGTCCAAACACTTAAATTCTGTCAGGCTTGGTGCTTTGACCACTTCCCCAGGGATCCTATTCCAAAGCCTAGCCTCCCTCTGCATGAAGAATCTGTTCCTAATAAACTACACTTGCCCTAAGTTTCATGATGTTTCCTTGGTCCTGTTACTGGTGACAGTGGTGAAGAGATGAGTGTCTGCTCCTCTGCTTCCCCTCATGAAGATGTTGAAGACCACAACGAGGTTGGCCCTCAGTTGCCTCCAGGCTGAACAGACCAAGACAAGCCTCATATGGCTTCACTTCCAGACTTTCACCATCCTCCTGTTCCTCCTTTGGATGTTCTCTAATAGCTTGATATCTGTCTTATATTGTGGCTCCCATCACTTGAGGTGAGGCTGCCCCAGTGCAGAGCAGAGCAGGTGCTGCCCTCCCTTGCCCAGCTGGCTCTGCTGTCTCTGATGCCCCCAGGACACGCTTGGCTGTTCTGGCTGCCAGGGCACTGCTGGCTCAAAATTTTGTACATGCCATAAAGCATTACCCTCTCTTATCACTGACATTGTCAATGCATGGCTGTAGGAAAACTCTCCACATAAAAGGACAAACATAGATAGACCTGTTTTCTAAAGGCTTTTCTTGATAACATTTCACATTAGTATTAAGCATCTCTCTAGTCTGAACAACTTGCTTTGATGAAGATACTTACATTTTTCTTCCTACTAAACCCTGAATTTAAATACACACCTTACAAATTGGAATTTCTGCAAATCCAAAGTGGTTTGTGTCTTGAAAATAGTAAACCTTTGACTTAAAAGTATAAACCTCATGAAAAACATTTTCTGTAGGTTTACTGTTCAAGAACTAATTCATGCATTATAACGGGTAATCAGGACAGATGTTAAGATTTCATGTCATTCTTTCCTATCTTTATGCCCTTAAACCATGGAACGAAACACATTTGTGGAACAGATATTTTTTGTATATGGTCCTTGATCCTGCTGGCTCTTACTCACACTTGGTCCTTTCATTCTTTTTGTTGTGGGACTAAGAGCTTCTGTAGAAGGTTTTGCAGCATTCCTTTGAGCCTCCTTGACTGTATATGTGACATTTTCTTAGATTCTAGGCAGCCATCCAGTATCAGCGTGTCCATCCAGCTGTCCTCAGCTGCATCAAACCCTTCTAATGCTGCCAGTGGGAAGTCTAATAAGAAAGAGGAGTAAATACTGACAGAGTTAACTCATGGTGTACTATGTCTTTCTTTTCCCTCTAATGTGAGCTCAGGGAGTAGAGTCAGTAAGTCACTGACAACAATCACACCCCCAGATCCTACTCAGTCACCAGCTGGTGAGTACAGCTCCTCATTGGTACTTGTGTCCACTACATGCTTCAGGATTAAGTCACTCTTGACTTCCACTGGACCTACCTGGCTTAAAAAACTTTTTATATAACTGTATCTATATGTATCAGCTGACATGCTAGTTGATAGGGCAGCTGTTGGCCATAACTAGACATGAGCTATCACCACCACATTGCAACCTCCTTCTTAGCACCAGCTGCAGACTGGCAGCTACCTCATGAGCATGCCTGCAACTTCTATCATTAGTGTGGCTGCACTCTCTTTCCAGCTGCCACCCTGGCAGATAAAGGCTGAAGTTCTGGGGCCTGATTTCTTCTCTTCTTGTTATACCTGGCCTGTGGTAAGGAAGGCTGCATCACTCTTTTCTAAGACCCTCTTCCTCAGCCACAGAGATGTGGCAGTCTGTCTGATATGAAATGACCAGAATTTTTATCTGGGAAAAAGTGACAGACTAGCAAATTATGCCTAACTCCTACCTACATCTGGCAAGAGGAGAGCTCTGGTTTAGCTATCCCCATAAACTTGCTTTGTTGGACTCTACATTTCACAGTGGAGATTTATCATGCAGTTTATGAGGTAACGTAAAGAAATACTTAGCCATTCAGAGAACTGTTGTTCAATAAATGAGGTGTCTTCCAATCCATACCACATCCTGGTCTTCTTCAGATATGATCACTGAGGGTTACGCTGAGTTGGATAAAAGCAAACCAGATGATCAGATAAGTATCTGAATGCTACTCAGCTGAACTTCTATCCAGTTATTAGATTATGCTAAGGTACTCTTAATGACATTTTCATTTTTGTCTGTTTTTTCCTATGATAATGCTTTTATTTTTAAAAAGGTTAAAGTGGAAAATATCTCTGACAGGCTAGTGGTGAGTGCTGGAGTTTTTCAGAAAGATAAACAAACTTAATGATGGTAAAATATAACAGTATGCTAAAGAAGGTATATGAAATGCTGAATCTAATATTTAGCAAGCCTGTCCATTTTACAGTTGCACACTGCCAATAGTAAAAGAAACAAACCTTAGTATCTTGTAATCAACTGACAATATTTATTTTTGTTAGCAATAAAAGTCATGCAATCTTGTGGCAATAATAGTTTTTATTGGCTGGGCAGTAACTAATACACTCTTCTTATCTCCTTATAACTGTATGTTGACAGAGTTACACAGTTGCTCAGCATTCCCCAGTGAAAACTCTGCTGCCAGCCAACAGCACGAGTTCAATCAGTGACTTAGTAATGTCCCTGAACAGTTTGCACTCTCATCTGAAGCTCCAGATTATTCGCTTTTCTCAGTACTCTAATATCCTGAATCTGTTACTCTTCAGAGGAATATTGTGATCCCTGTACCACAGTCAAAGCTTGAGATTTGCTGACGGAGCTGCTCCTTTGGGATTTCAATTGTGCAGATCTCTTCTGTGGGTTGGGATATCTCAATAGCATTAAGACTGCAGTTTCATTCATGCAACCTGGATGATATTTGTTCAAAATCTCAAAAGAAAACCAGACTCTGTGAGTCAGTAGTAAAGCAACTGACAACTTTGTGGGCAGTATGAAGTTTAACTGAATCCTCCTCCCTCATTATCTTTTTCTCCTCTGCTCCCCTCTCCCCTCCTTTCCTCTGCACATGATTTCAAGATGCCCTGTTTCAAGTGTCAAGCCTTGGTAGTTGTGCAAGTATATTAGCTATGTGAGGTATAGTCTATATGTGGGGGCGTACAAGTTTTATTGGAATTCATCTCTCTGCTCAAAAAGTGCCATTAATGTTCTTTTATTGAAACATAAATTGCAAAGTGACACAGCAATGTAACATGCTGGTAGTAATTATTTTCAAAGTATATCCAAATGCCAGTTAGGTGATTTAGGTTGTCTTTCATCAGAAGATTGCAAGGCATTGACCACTAAATTAAGGCATTTGTAGTGAATGCTTAATAATGAAGGATTTCAGCCTTGTTTTTAAGTTGACTTTTTCCTAGTCTCATTTTTTGTGCTGTGTTATGTTAAATAAAATTCTTAATTAAGAAAATATGAAGAAAATAAACTGTAGTTATTGTAATATTTTTTAACTATAACTACAGCTACAATTTTACAGCTTTACAGTTTACAACTTTAATTGTAACTACAGTTTAGTACCATCATCATTCTGCCAAGGATTCCTAAAAGAATTTGTTTGTCCCCTTCTGTGATGTGACAGCATGTTAAAGACAAATGAACAGTTCTGATTTGGTAGATTTTGGAATATAAAGTTATTATAAAATAAAGATAAGGAAGGGAATTTTTTTTTCCTTTCCAAATTAAAGTTTCTATGTCTACTTGGTCCTTGCTCATATTTTTCACAATATAAGAGGCATTACAGTCTATTTAAGTAGGACAAAAAACCCTTCATGCTATTTGGGCCAAGATTTTGGATGTTTATTAAATATGCTTTAGCAGAAAATGTACTTTAAAAACACTAAATTTTTCCAGCTATAGTGAGATACATTTGCAGAACAGCAATAAAAACTTCACCTTCAAGGTCGCAAACTGGTGTTAAAACTCCCCACAGGGACCAGAGGAGGGTCTGTCTTTCTGCTTTAATCCTTCTCTGTTGCTTGTCACCAAGCAACTGAGGACCACCACAGTGGCCGAAAATGTTGCAGTTGCCTCCGGCAAATAATGGGGCACCACAGAAACCTGAGGCCAAGCTGAGATGTCCCAGGGAAAGTCTGGGATAATAGTGTTTCCAATACATAAATTAAATTTCCTCACCCATACTTGGGTATCATGGTGCAGTGCTCAGTTCTGCGTACAAATTATTCTTGCAAAGTTACACAGTTGTCCCTGGGATTAGAACAAATACGTGTTGCTTCAGCAGTTTAGGACTGACCATTGCAAGGGGTCAGGCAGTGACAGCTCAGTGATAACTTGTTTGAAGTATTTAATCTCTACATCATTGCTTCAGCAGGAGATTGACAGCTATAATTTTATTGGAGTTGGGGATACGGTTTTATTTAAATTGGGGAGTGGGAAGTAGAAGGCAATGGTCTGTGCACAGCTCTGGGAAATAGCAGGGAAACATGGAAAAGCAGACAGCAGATTAGTTTTAACTCTACCAAGAACAGTAGTGACTTTATCGTTTCTTCCTTTTTGATACCACTGTTATTTTAAAAAAGCCAACTAAAAGTTGATTCCCACATGAAAACACAAGAGGAGTTGTACCTGTCCAATGTTCACAGCAGGGCAGGCTTTCCTAAATTCTTCAATTCCGTCTGCTTGTAGCAAACATAAGTTCACATCATGAAGAACTCCAAAGAGAAGAATAAATCAATGATTTTACCTTAATTTGCCTTCTCCCACTAATATGATGCTGCTCTATTTACAGTGCTCTGTACTCAGCAAGTGAAAAGAAAATGTTATATAGATTGAAAAACAATTCATACAGAACAGGTCCCTTGGAAAACCATGATACTGACAAAACTGATTTCAGGCCCAGTTTGGCAGACAAATCTCCATGACATCTTTAGTTTTTATATGTCTGCATGATATCTCCAGTTTTGGTTTTTTTACTTGGGCCATTTAGGTGATGCCTGGAATAGGCTTACCTAAAGACAGAGGCCAAAGTTAAAAAGATAAAAGCAGATATATTTAATGAAAGGCCTTCAGGTACATTAAGGGCAGACAAAGTCTCCCCAAGTGACTACACCCAAGATGGACAATGGTTATGAGATTTTTCAGACAGATCTGGTCAGATAAGTTCAGTCTATTTGCATAGCAGGGGTTAATTCTCCAATTATACCTTTAGGTAATGAAGTCATGTACCCCCAGTTCACTTCCTCCTCACCCGCAATTCACTTCTGTTTATACTTTTGAGGCCTGAGGCAGAGGGTGTCTTTGGTTTTCAGGTTCACAAGGATTGTTTTTTCTGACCAANGACAGATCTGGTCAGATAAGTTCAGTCTATTTGCATAGCAGGGGTTAATTCTCCAATTATACCTTTAGGTAATGAAGTCATGTACCCCCAGTTCACTTCCTCCTCACCCGCAATTCACTTCTGTTTATACTTTTGAGGCCTGAGGCAGAGGGTGTCTTTGGTTTTCAGGTTCACAAGGATTGTTTTTTCTGACCAAAATGTGAAG
>VZUA01047361.1:49844-60761 GCA_013401035.1 Horornis vulcanius
ATTTTATGGTCAACCATGAACAGCCCTGAAAAACTGAGTGGCTTAGAGCAAACCTGGTTTAGTATATCCATGTAGAATTGTACAGTTATTACTCAGAGGCAAGGTAAGTGTAACTCAAATATTAGGATAGAAATGAATTACCACCTTGCAATCCAAAATACTATTTTCAGACTTCTTTTAAGAAAGAAAACCACACTTGTTGATGTGCAATCAGCAATGAAATTTAAAGAAAAAAACACACTTTGTTCACCTTTTTTTTGTTACCAAACTATGACAAAAGCTGTCAGACTAAAATGACAGAAAATGCAGATAGATAAAAACAAACTTTTCTCTAAGATCTCACCTATCTTTTATTTTACAAATATGGCCTAGTCATAGTTAAACACATTCATATAAAAGGAAACAGCTAAAAAAATCATGACCCTTCTTATTTTTCCATTCATCATTCTCTATCACCACTGGACACAGGACTATAAATCCAGGCTCTCAGAAAATCCCATCCCCTGGAGAGTTATAAACTGGGAGCAACATTATTTGAGTCAATATGCAGAGGGAATTGGAGAGCAGCATCCTACAGCCTCCCAATTTGAATTCATCACCAAAGCCAGGAAAATAAGTGTACAGAGGGCAAATTCCAGGTGAACACTCACCCCCTGCTGTTTCCGACCCTTTAAGCCATGTACAGGACTTACAGAAAAATCACGTTTTGTGTCTTTCTTAGTAAGCTCTGCATCCTCCAGCTTGGAAAATAAAAGATGCAGAAAGGCTTTTATTACTCTTCTCTCTTTTTTAGAAGCAAAAGCTCATTTGCTCAAAGTCTCACACAAAGCCTGCAGTTGAGCAAATTATTTGAGACAGGTTTCTCCCTTCAACAGGCACACTGAGCTCTACAGCACTTTCCCTTCAGGCCTGAAAGGAATTTATCCCTGGCAGTTACAGGGATAGAACTGCTGACTTTGTGGAAACAAGAAATGCTCTTTGATTTCTGAAGTTTTAGATAGGAGATCTTTTTATCTTCACAATTCAATATAACAGTTCTATTTCTTCATCCTAAAATTGAGCTGTGACAAGTTTTATGTTTTCAAAGCCAGGAAAGACCAAACAACAATGAATAAATGGGTGATGAAAGAATAATCCAGTATTTTCAGTGGCAGAAGTTCTTTTGCACCAGGTATTTGGTGGATAAGATTTATTCCTACCACAACACTCATACAGTTGTGGTACTAAAACCAGCTCAACAACAGAGGGAGCAGGAGAATGCAAAGCATCCTGTGGCCTTACTCTTCCCTTCTGGAATAATATTAAACAATAATTGGAGGGTTCAGAGTTTGAGGTTTTTGCCAAGATCTGAAGGGAATTTATTGTCTGAGATCCTACTGAAAAAACAACGAACACAGCAGAGAAGAAGATTGTTTCTTGTATGTGTTAGCTGCTAACTTTATTTACACAAAGAACTAAACAAAAGGAAAAAGTAGACATTGAACAGCATAAACACTTCCAAGAAAGAAAAATCATATCTATATTATAAGCACTTCTTAATTTTGTTGTAACACAAATAAATAGTTCAACCAGTTCTTAATGAAACCTAAACCAAACTCCTTGAAACTCTGCTTCACTACAGGAAACAGAACTGGGAAAACAAAAGAAAACACAACTACTTATACAACCTCCATTCTCCAGGAGTTTAAAAAAAAAATATTGGGGAAATTCTTTAATTTCTGATTAATATCAAAAAGCTAGGCATACTTCAAGAACTTATTATGCAATATTTTTTCTAGTGAATATCAGTAGTTGGTCACATATGTATTTGCCTTTGTCATACGAGTTCTTCTAAAGGTCAGTGCTGAAGTGCCTGCCTCCATACAGGCAATTTTTATCTTTCCTACTGAAAAAAGAATAAATAAACGAATACATCTAAGACATGAGACACCACCTCTACATCCTTTTCAGATCAAAACAAGGTGAGATGGAATGAAATTAAGATAGACTGCTCCAGCAATAAAATTTGGTCAGGTTCTTATTCTGGTAATTATAGAATATTCTAGTAAGTGGGTGTTATACATATCTGAATATAAACAACTAAAATAAAACAGACACACACCTAAACTGTCAGTAAATAATACATTCAAATAATTCTGTTCTTTGAGACTTCTTCTACTGTTGCCTCTAAGCTGTTCATGAACTTGTCACTCCAAGTTTTCCATCAAATACCCAGCTTCAAATGATTTCTCAGATATCTGGAGACTGCTACGAAAAATTCAGATTTTGTGAGAATATGTTATATCTGACAACACTTGATGGAGAAATTGGAAGGAATTCTAGTTTCATTTCTATTTTGATTAGAACCATTTGGATTTTTTCTGATGAAAATATTTTACCATCACTTGCTAAAGCTGAAGTCAGAAACGAGTTTTCACAGAACCAGAGTCCATTACTTCCAGACAACATACACGAGTCACTACTAAGCTCAGAACCTCTAAATTTCAGCTCAGGTGAGGACTGTGAAACATTCATTGAGGCACAAAAACTAATCTAGATCTCAGGACTACCTGGACAACAAATTCAAATGGGCTGGGAGTTCCTGAGGTAATGTTACACAGGCAGTCATGGGAAGAGTGTTTGCCAAAAACCCTAACCAGCCTCCAGGAGCCCTGGCATAGGGTAAAACTAGTGAGTGGAATCAAAATCTTGAACAGGGCATGTGGCTGCTGTCCAGGTGGCAACAGGAAGCTCTTGCAAGAATCTTTGACCAGATTTTGAAGGTCTCCCTGAACCACTGCGTTCCTGACTTCTTGTAACCCATGATCCTAAGACCACTCCAGCCCATACTGGATCCATTGCTATGGATCACTATGGGCAAAACCAGTTTATTCTACTTGACCATTTTTGCATCTGTAAGGGTTTCGACTGACCATTTACTGACCATTATGTGCTTAATTTTGTGAGAGGATCCCCTGGTGGAACTTGTGGGAGGAAAGGCACGGTTGGCCACCTGAGATGCTAAAATGTTCAAGCACAGGAATTGACCCAGGAACAGCAAGAGCAGGAAAAATATTAATGACATGGAAGTAATTGAAACTGTTGTTTCTGTCATGTGTGCCACATCAATTTATGTATTTACTACACACTAGAAATAATTTTTTCTAAGTGCATATGTACTTGTTACATTGAACAGTAGCTTAAAACACCAGAAATTACACCATTTCACAAGATAGGTTTAGGCAGTTATTTTCAATCTTTTATATTAAACATTTGTTTGACTGTGACCCATGTACTGAATATAGTTTGACAAATTCCATGAAACTCTTCTTGGATGGCAAAGGAAGATTTTTTTCTTGTCAGTATAGGAAGCTCAGAAGTAGGTTCACATTCTTTACCTCCTGCCAAGCACAGTGGTGATGTGGAGCAGTAAGATCTCAGTGGATGCTGCTCCTTCCTCCCATTTGCTCTCCTGCTGCTGGCCCAAAGCGGCCTCATGTTTGGAATTGTGCCACTTACACAGGACGTACCAGAAGGATTAACAGAGCTGTCAGCAAGAGAGCTGTAACGTGGGTTTGGGGTGGTGACTGGGATGCTCTGAGACAGAGATCCTTGCCCAGGCTGTCCCTTGGCCTGACCCAGTGTGACCCAGTGGCACAGCATTCCTGTCAGCCCTTCCCAGTCCTGCTCTCCCCTGTCCGTCTCTCCCTACACGTCCCCTCAGAAGCCAGAGCTCTGACTGAGGATGCAGTCAAGATCTGCCCAAAGAGAGATTTCCTGCCTTCCAGGAGACTTCCACAAATGTTTGGGTAGAGACTCTATGTAGTTCCCACGCAGCTGAGATTATACTGGTGCAGAGACAGGTAATCAATTCGGATCCAAAGGAATGCCAGCTACAGGCCAATCTAAGGCAGTAAAGCAGGGAAGAGATATGGATGGCTTCTATTGACTGCTCCAGACACTGCAGAAAAAAATAATGTATTCACCAGTTTCAAAGCTTATCCTATTTTATTTCTGAAAGGAAAGGTTTGTCTCCTTTCGTGGGGCCATGAATTACAAGTGGAGGCACAGATAGATTAGCTGTCTTAGGGGCACAGCTCAGGATATATCCCTGCCTTTAGCATTTCCCATAGCCTGGCCAGCTGCCTCCTGTCTGTTCTGTGGCGCCCACTATGCCACTTACTACACAGGGAGTAAAAGCATCTGCTGGCTTTCCCCAAATGCCAAGGGTCTCCATGAGCCCAGGGACATACTCCACAGAAAGCCACCACCTGGAGAATCACACAAGACAATTCAGTCACTTGCAAGTTTTTACAGCTTTATATGAAACTCTCTCAAAGCATACACCCCATGACAAGGTGGGACATCACAGGGTCACTTTTTCTCAGTCCTTCTAATTTCGGCTGTGGGCCCCTAAAGGACCAGGTACCTCTGCAGGGGTGTGGAGGCCACGTGCTTGCCCTCAGGTAGCAGCCTGCAGCCCGGCAAGGCAGCCCTGCTCCAAGGCTCCCTGTAAATCCAGACCTCCACGTTGCAGGTAGCAACAGCTGTTGCTGGAGAGAAAGTGGAAATTGTGTATTTCTCAGCTCTAGGACTTTAAAATCAGAGCTGCAGGACACAGCAAGGGAAGAGCAGTCCTGCTGCTTGTGATCAAAGAGTATTTAATCTTTTCTCCAGCTGACTGCATGCTCTCCCTTCTCCCCCCGTCCCTTTGACTAATCTCATTCCCAAACCCAAAAGAGAATCTGAAATAGAAATATTTATGTATTTACTGGGCATGCTCATATGGCTTTCTCTCTCAAACATTTAAGGGAACATCAAAAAAAAAACCCATCTTGTCTTTCAGGAATATTCACAGCAGGAAGAAGAGAAAAGAAAGAAAACACAGCAAAAAGCAAACAGCAGTGATGAACTTCCTGTGAAACCTCTGTCACATTGTTTATTCACCCAGCACTCCACAGGAGTTCACATACTCAAACTCACATATTATCACCCTTGAGTCATAGTAGCTAAATAAACATCAGTTCAGTTGGGACAGAGCTTAATTTCCCATACTTTATATACTTTAATAAATATTTCCAGATTGTGATGGGATTCTCATGTAACTGAAGATGGGCCAAAATGACATTATCACCGCCTGCTCAGCTGCACTTCCTGTAGTATTCTGCAGTGCTCCTTGAGATAACAAGAAATCACCAGTCACATTAAAATGAAGGCAAATTTATTATTAGCTCCAACAGACATTTTATTCATGTGCAAATGACAGGATAATAGAACTGTTGTTTGACAGCTTGCTGAGAAAATTGTAGCTTTCATCATCTTAGGTGATAAATTTTTCCCAAAATAAAATCAGCACTCACGGAAGAAATTGGAAAAAGGGTTTTTAGACAGAGAAAAGAATGTGAAAACTATTCTACTTAAATGAATTAATTTCTGTGATCTCACAAGAGGCAAAAATCCTTCGTACAGAACAAGCCAAATTCAGATATCACTTAACAAGTTAAATACTTGCAGTGGCCAAAATGTTTGCAGAATTTAAAAGGAAAAGTGGTAAACTCACTTTCAGATTGTTAAAGTACATTAGTTTTCTGAAAACAAGCAATATTATAATTTTTTACTGTCCTCATGATCCAGAAGTCTCACACAAAATTTTATTTTTTTGGCAGCTTGATTGCAAAAGCCTATTAAGCCTGCTAAGCAACATCTAGTATTTGCTACAGGATTTTGAGTCCCGGATCTGAGCAGGAGTACTTTTCTTTTGTAAAAAAAGAGTTATATAGGTGAATTTAAATATTTTAATAGAGAGAACAAGGAAATTCCAAGATCTCCAGAGGATTTGAAAAAAAGAAAGTGCTAATCAACATTGGGAGAACAGGTTTCTCTTTGTGCAAAGAACATTACTGGAAAGTTCTCTTTTCATATCTCAGTCTTGGCATGGGGAATAGAAAACATAAGCATTATTGCAGCTGTCAAAAATTAATTCAAGGCTGTTCTGTTCACAGGAAAAAAATAAAAGGATTAGTTTCACCTTAAGTAAGTAATTCCAAGAAAAATGGTGATTTTGAATTTAAAATTAATATTCTGTGAAAAAGAATAGTTTCTGCAAGTACTCCACATCAACATCAGTTCAATCTACCCAACCTTCCAATTTGCAAAGATGAGAAAAATAAGACAGTTTCCCAAAAGTAATTCAGAATCCTCAAAACAAAACAAAACAAAACAAACAACCCAACACCAAACAAACAAAACAAAAAAGAAATCAAACTATTCATATATTGATGTCAACAAAATCACATTTTCGTTCCCAGGCTTTATCCCCAAATGCTAATCTCTGGGAAAATGTGAAATTAAGACATTTCAAAACTTTTCAGAAATCTAGAATTTCTTTGAGACTCCTTAGGACACTTCTGTAATTTCCAAACAATTAATCCAAAGAAATCATTAGGGAATATTTTATTTTGAACATTTTTTTTAATCCATAACAATTAGGCAACAAGTGCTGATGTGTAAAATTAGCATTTCTTAAAATTTCAGGCCAATTTCAGGACCTCCAAGCCCATGTCTCCTTTTTATGATTCCCTCAGCCCTCCCAGGGATTACGTTTTGTCTTGGACCCTGCTCTGGGCTCACAACTGCTCTGATCCAGGAACCAGGCAGAGCAGGACCCAGGGCCAGAGCAGGACACTAATACACCTACACAAAGATAACCAGATCCTTCAGACAACTCAGCCACTGCTCTTTTACTTTAAAACACAAATAGGAGACACCTGCTGCTACTTTCAGTAGTCTGGTAGAGTACAAATTGCGTTTAGACGTGCTCCATCTCAGTGAGATGAAGTTTCCATCATTATGTTCTCCCCATTTAACATCTGGATTAGACTCAAATGGGACCAAAAGGCAGAAGTCAACTGAAACAGCACCTCTGTGAGGTTTAGCATCTGCTGCTGAGTTTCAAATTTTCATATAACAGAATTGTAAAGAAGCTGAAATTTCAGGTTCCCACAGGACAATTCTCAGAATGCTGAATGAGAAATGACACAGACCTTTCTTAGTGAGTGACTTTACATGAACTTCCACTGCTTTTCTACATTAGGAAAGCAGTTAGCAGCCCAGGGAAGAAAAAAATAAATTAAAACAAAAATTGGGGAGTGGGGGGCAGGGGGGGATGGAGGAGAAAAAAGACAAAGACAAAACAGACTAGAAGAAAAGTGTGATACTGAACAAGTAAGTCAATTCAGATACTATGAACTGATGGGACCATTGTCACAAAAAGCAAATAGTACTGTCTTTTCTCCTATTGGCTTTGCTACCTAAGAATGCTCCACATTTCAACAACAGATATTTCTTCAACGTTTTAATGATTTCTGACTTACAGATGGTCTATTATAGCAGCCAATTTCAATAAATGTTAATGTTTAAAATCCAGTGCTATAATGGATGTTGTTCAGCACACCAAGGGACACAGTGAAATGCAGAATATATTTGTTTGTTTACTTTAAATACTAAAAACCCACTCATTTGTCACCCAAAATCTGTCTTTCATCTGAGGCATTTCAAATTTTAAGACATCTCAGTCACTGTTTAATCTCATTCAAGGATATGAGAGGGTATACTTTCTTCTTCTTGCCTTAGACTTGGCGCTGCAGTTAAAGGCAGCCCTGATGAAAGCACTGCTGCAGCTACAGATTTAACTATGGATAAGTGGTCTCTGTGCAATAAACAGCCTGGAGGTACAAGGCCAGTCCTCTCCTCCTCCTCGAGTAGGCAGGAGCCTTCACCTTGAATCAAGCTGCGAGCTGTCTGCTCTGGTGCCAGGTGACAACACAGCAGTGCCACCAGCAGCATCACAGCAGCACTCTGAGAATGCTCAGTTCTGGAAAACAGGGAAGCAGTTTCCATCTTTGGAGGACAAGCAGTTCTAAACACAGAGGGGGAAGGCAGCAGCTGAAGGCTGTGGCTGTCCCTGGCTATAACCCTATCCATGCTCTAACTGGGGTTCAGCCCAGGCAAGAGGCACTCGTGTGCACAGGTAACTTCAGGTGTGATGGCACATCACCCTAGAACGTGCCACTGTCCCACTTGCATGCTGTGGCAAATCTGAATGTGGTTTTAAAAGATAATTGGAAGTGCAAGCAACCCAATGGAGACGTGCTCGGAAGTGCAACACACATTTTCATTTGCCAAGGAAAATGATAAGTGGTTCTCAACAGTAAATGTTATTTCAAGTGGGCCACCGTTCAAAAAAACCTATTCAAATCAACAAGACACAGCTCCAAAAATATTTAACCTCAAAAACTCATAAACAAGGTTGCTCAATTACAATTTATTTTCTTCAAAGAGAAATTGGGCAAGAGTTTAAGAAAGACATGTACAGATAATGCTGAAATAAGGATTGCAAACTCATCTATTTAGCAATAGATAGAAGTATTAGATTAAGCCAAATTTCACTTTAATTTGACTTATTTTTGGTTTGGTAAAAAAATTATGNATAATGGAATTTAGTTTCAAAGTGAGATATGAAGCTGCAACTGGCTAAGACTTTAAAAATTAATTAACTCACATGATAAGTACCTCCATTTCAAAAATCAAAGAAATAAAGCAGAAAGGGATACTAAGCTGCTAAAAAAAGTGCCTTGTGTCCTTACCAGAATATTTACTGGGACATAACAAATACCAGAAGTTGAAGAACATTATGCTTCACTCTGACAGCACTCTGAAGAGCTATTTCCTCATAACCATGGCTGATTCATCAGGGCATTGAAAGAACCTCTCTCTCTCCCAGCTCTTTCCATACATGCACTAATGCCCCATGGAGGTGATTATTTGAGCTGGCAGTTTCTGCCAGTCCAGTTCCCTGATCACAGAAAGCTGTCTTCTGGTGCAAAAACATGGTTCCCTTTGCTTT
This sequence comes from Horornis vulcanius, assembly GCA_013401035.1. NCBI lineage: Eukaryota > Metazoa > Chordata > Aves > Passeriformes > Scotocercidae > Horornis > Horornis vulcanius. Next base: position 58,729 of record VZUA01047361.1, read on the forward strand.
TTAGCTATCCACAAACAAAAAACAAATTTTCCTTAAACAGAAATACCACCACAATTAAGAATGTGAAGACACAGCACTGACACAACTGCTGGATAAAATCTGGACAAGACAATGGCAGTCCTGTGAGGGAGCTGCTTGGTTTGGTACAGTTCCTCAGTACAGGGCAGATTGCATTTCTTTTGGTTCAAATCTTTCTCTTTTCTTCCCCCTAGGAGAATGAGATATTAGGTTTGATTTCATATTGTCAACAAACAGTGGTTGAACTTATCATACTAAATTCATTGGGGGCTGACATTTCAAAGTTTTCTGTTAGGGTCCATTAAATTGAAAACAGACTTGCCTTTTGTTAGTAGAGGCAAAAAATATTAATATTCACTTAGAACATAAAATTAGATTCACAGTTTTATTCACCAGCCTTTAAATTAACCAGTACCTGATAATATTTTATTATACAAAGTATTTTAAGTATTTCTCATTTTCATGAAACTTACTACTATATGGTTGAATTATGCAAGGTTCATGAGATGTGTTACAACTGGATGCATTATGACTCTCAAAAATAAATCAAAGAAAACCACATTGTGGTGGGTTATCCTAAAAGAATGCTATAGGCACTCAGTACTGTTTCAGTTATGATAGACCATTTATTCATACACTTGCAGTGCACCTGTAGCAAGCTGATGTTCAGTTATGTTTATCACCTAGAAAACATTTCATGTGGGCCAAGCAAGTAACTCATAAAAAGCAAGTACCAATATTCCTGGTCAAATAGCTCCAAACCCCCCTGAACATTCCTGGTGCTCTCTCCTAACAGGCCACTTATGCTGCTGTCTCATTTTTACACATCTGTGAGCAGCTGCATTTTGCTGTGGGCAAATTCATCTGTCACTCAGTGTCAGTGTGCCACTTCCCTGATCCATGAGTAGCAACAGAAAACCAACAATGGCTCAAGTTTTCTTGCTGAGTCCCACATATGTCAAATGTTGTTTGATAAGAGTTACCAAGGAAGGGATGGAAAACAAGGCAGCCATATATACTTACTCCATGCAGTTACAACCAGACCCTTAAAATGTTCACAAAAGAAGGAAGGTATTTTTCCTTGTTAGTTAAACATCCACAGCCCTGGCAAACTAGAGGCATGATCCTGGATCTCACAAAGTTGGTTTTCCATCTCAGTGAGGGTTTTACACAGCCTAAAATCCTCTCTTCTGAAAGCTGCTGCAGCATCCAGGTATGAGGTATATTAGCAGCCGCATCCTTGTAAGGTCTGTTCTCTACACAAAGTAAACAAATTTCACCTGGTCAAGCACCACTATTCTCTCCATTTTCCAGCATACTTCTGCATAATGCAGGGAAGAGTCTGAATTATCACTTCAATCCCTAAATGTATTAATATAAGGTCACAGTTGATATTTGTTAATGAGGGTAAGAATTGTGTCTTTGTACATTAAAATGTAAAAGACAACTCAGTAGAATTTTTCTGAGCAACCTTTTCAAGGCTGAATGATCCAAGCTACAGAGAATCCCTAAGGCACTCAGCCCCCAAGCAGATGAAACTTCTGTAACTTCCTGCAGCACTGCAGGTCTATCAGATAAGAGCAAGACAGAGAACAGCTGCATCAACTTTTTCAGGGCTTCCTTGCTTTGTCCTACAAAAGTTGAGGCTGATTGCTCACTTGGAGCAAGCCCTATTTCAGAGACAAGATGACCCTTTAGGTGGAATTAATTTGGCTAACTCAAGTGCTTAGAGGTTGGTATCCTTGACAATGGAAGGAATTCAGACCAACCAATTCACTGCAGCAGTTTCATCAGTTTAGAAAGAGCATGTCCCTGGTCTTCTGGGGAAGTGCTTTCCTCATCCTCAGCTCTGGGAGGCAACTCCAGAAGTCAGGTGACAGTGATGTTTCAGGCAGGACCAACAGTGCTTGCCTTGAATGGCCTGGGCTGGATATATCTTTCCTTCTTCTGGGTGCAGTGAATCCAGAGATCCTCCTTAAGTCCATGGAAAATACTATTCAAATGTCTAAAAGTAT
>VZUA01047362.1:19512-30802 GCA_013401035.1 Horornis vulcanius
GGCGAGCGTCCGGGCTGGCTGGCTGTCTGTCCGTCCGTCCGTCCGTCCGTCCGCCCGCCGGGATCTGCCCCTGGCACAGCCTCCCGCTGATACCGGCGTCTGTCTGCGTGTGCTCTTCATTTTTCTGTCACCCAAGTTTTGGAAGGACGGTTCTTTCATGCTGTCGTTGGAATAGCTTGGGAGGGGGTTGTGGCCGGAGGTGGATGTTCTCTCCCTGCGGCCCCCTCCCGCTGCACACCCCGGCAGGGCCGGTCCTGCCCGGGCTGACCAGCCCTGGGGAGCACAGGTTCCATCGCTAGGCGCGATCTAGGGCCTGGGTGATGCAGTCCTGCCCTTCCTTCTCCCTTTAGGCCCGAGGGGTTCTCCCATAGATAACAATGGGACATTTACAGTGTAGACACATGCTGCCTAATAAACTCTTTATTGAAAAGAAGTTCTGTTGCTGGGACAGAACACCACAGTTACGTTTCTTACTGAGAAAACCTTTTTCTTTGCTTTTTTTGTTTCTGGCCTTAGTTTCTCTTCTGACCTCTGTATCCATCTTTCTTTAACTTGCCTTCCTCACTTAAGCAACAAATTAGCTAACCTAGTACAGTTTAGTCAGACTGATTACCCCTGTCACTTAGTATCTTGAGAAAGATCAACTGTGAGCAAGGTAGGAGAGCAGCTTCAGGGTTGCTTGGCTGTGGTTACTGAAGTGTCTGTATACAGTATATTACTGAAAATACAAAAATCTGAGAAACACTGTGTTGGTGTAACATTTTATCATGCACACCATAGTCAGATGTTAAATTCAGTGAATTTTATGTTCCATTTTATGGCCAGAAATCTGAAAAGGCATTCTAATATTGTATCAGGCCAATTCTGGTCACTGTAAAGATTTTGCCTCTAGGTATACAGCTACCTTTCTAAGAATATTGGATAAAGAGAGAGGAGGTTGTCATTGTTGGCCTTTGAGTGTCTTCAGAGCAAGGACTGAAGAGCTTACTAACTATGGAATTTTATTTACATAGATATTATACATAGGTTGTCCTTGGTTCTTAGGAACAGCCTTTGATGCGCACAGTTAAGTTGCCTTTATCTGAAGGTGCAAGTAGAACATAACAATGTGGATCTGACCTCCTGTGAAACTTGTCTGTTTGGCTGGTTATTAGTATTCCCTCTAAGGCTACAGGTCATTAGGAGTTCACAAGGTAATTTGAAAACCTTAGGAAATCTCTTAGCAGTCTTGTTTGTGGGTTTGTACTGTTGTACGACTTAACATCTCAGTTGGCCAAATGCAATCTTTTTTTTTCTCTCCCTCATCTTCATCCAGCATTGAGGAATTAAATTAGGACAGTAGCCTTCTAATTTCTCTAAATTTTTTAGGGCTTCTTACTTTCAATCACTGATCACTCTGGGGGTTTAATTTTTTCCCTTCTGTGTCAATGCCTGGGATTAAAACACAGGTTGTTAACCTGTGATACAGGAAATTAATCAAAAGCAATATGGCAGTCTGTTCATGAATGGATTTGCTGTGCTTTAATCTTCAAAACTGTAATACCTTTTTTTCTAAGTAGGAGTAGTAAAAATAAACATCTTTTCATAAAAGTGATCCCCTAGTTCTGGTTTGTTGCCTTTCTCTGCAATCAAATAACGAGTAAATCAAGCCTTTATTTGAAAGCATGGATGGCAACTTCTGGTCGGAGTAACTGAGCTTTTAGTTCTAAAAATCAGTACTCTTGGCTTTGTTGAATTCAGATATTGCTGTGACAACTGTACTTCTAATGCTGCAGGAACATGTTTGTTGGCTGCAGTTGTGTTAAGTTTAACCTTGGGGTGATGGGATGAAAGAGGGCTGGAATTTATGCTGATGCCACACAGAAGAGTAATGCTCAAACAATGGTGTTACACCATATGGAGCCTTTTCTGGAGAAATGTAAAACAGAGCACTGAGAATCATCTTTGAGGAAGTAGCAGTGGGTGGTCTGTAGAAGGAACTTATTATAAATGGTCTGCATAAAGTGAACTTACGGGAATTTTCTGCTTTTTCTGAATTTCACTGAAGAAATAGGATAGGATTGAGTTTGCTTGGTGTAACTTGGGTGTTGTTGGGATTTTTGTACTCTCTCTAACATAAACAATACGTGCTTTGAAAAGTGGTGTAGTATTGCTCCATTAGTACTGCCTTGTGTATTTTGTATCTATATAATCTTTAGCTGACTTGGCTAACACTCATTCAGTGGAAATGAGCTATCCTTTAGAACAGGTCCACTGGAAACCTAATGCTGTGAAAACACTTCAAAATCTTTTGTTGTGAAGGTATTCTTTGTCCCCTTGCTCTGTGTATTTATTTGCCTGTAAAGAACCATCTGAAGAAAGGGTCCTTTTTCTCTAACATTTTTGAAAGAGCTTAGAGCAGGGAAGTTACTGTTAATGGATGACATTACCTAGGAATGTAACACTTGGTTGTTTCCCTTGTCTGTACCAGATTCCTTCCATTATCATTTGAAGTATAATTGATCCTTAAGCAAGAGCTTAGATGTTAAATCCTCTCCTTGCATTGTGTTCTCCTTTAGTACTGTAACATCTAACATTGCCTGGCCTGAGTTTTGGCTTCTGATGTTTTCTAGACCCTTGAATAGAACAGGGACTTTCTTGGTAAAGCATAGGAAACTGTAAAGTAATTAAATCAGGTTTTGCTTTTCAAGTTGTTCAGCATGGTTGTAGATTATATATGTAAACATGAAGTTATTATGTGATGTTGTATGTGTCTGACTTGGAGGAGGGCAAGATAAAAAAGGGACTGTCCTATCTCTGTTTTTCCATACTTTAAGGTACTTTCATAACAGTTTTCATCTGTTTCAGACTTGTTTTATTTTTTTCATTTTCTGCTTCCTTTGTGACTAGAAAACCATCTCTTGGTAGCAGTTTTATTTTGGAGGTAGTGATGCAGAGTTTGTTTAAGTTTGTGGTGCGATGATGTTTGTGCGTTCAATTTCCAGTAATGTGATGTGAATCGTTGTGTCACATGAATACATTTAAAGTCCTTCAACTTTCTGATTGTCTTTGACACCTTTCATAAATGCTTCATTACCATTGCAGATGAAAACATTCCCTGTTGGCAGTCAGGCTACATGACATAATTTAACATATAATTAAACTCTTCAAAACTGTTACAGACTTAACTCAGTACAAATCAAACAAATAGTCCTTTACAGTTGTATGTCATGGGTGAAGTTGTCATATTTAGTTCTTAATTTTCTCAGCACAGATAGGATTTTTGTATCTGAAGTTGTGAATAGTGCATGTAATCAGGTTGGACTGCACTGGATATGCTCTAGTGACAAAATTGATCAGCTGTTATACTGAATTCTAGAATTTTGTATAGTACCACTTTGGGAAAAAAAAAAAAAAAAGGAAGTGCATAAGTATTTTGGTAGAAATATTTGTGACCTGTGAAAGACTACAAAAATACCATTTAGATAATCCAGATTATTTGCTGAGATTACTCAAGCTGTTAATGTATTTTTGGGGGACCGGAGAAAAACAAACAGTACCCCAGACAGTGTAACCACAAAAACCTTTTTACACGCTGAAAAATGTGGTGTCATGACATAAGGGAGACATTGGTATGTCATTATATTTTTCTTTCCTAAATTAGATGGTAAACACATTGGAAACTCAGTAGGAGCTAGGAGATTCTGCCTCTGAGAAGTGATCTGCAAGGAACCATTGCACAATAATATGCCTTTGTGTGAGGCAGTGACCCTCTAAACCTTGGGAAAACGAAACAAAAGGCAATGCCTGGATCACATGGTGTGAATATGTTACTGTGCAGTCATTTTAATGATTTCCAACTTCACTGTAAGGAAAAGCTGTTACTACTTGTGTAAGAGCTATTGAACAGTTAACATTTGCTAGCCTTAGCAGAATATGCTGAACTGCATGATTCTGGTTTACTTTAATACCCTAATTCTAAGATCCATGAGTTTGGTTGCTGCTACAAAGGTAAGAGTTGTCCATGCATCGAGGTTAACAGCAAAACTAGAGTGGGATCTGACCACTGTGATTTAAGATAAAGGCAACTTATGGAAAACGAGGTGTGGCAGTTGATGCTTCTGTCCTAGGGCTTTTCCAGTGCCTCACAGCATTATCTTCAAAATCTGCTCATGTGTAACCTCTGTACTATGTGTTATGAATACTTAAAGCGTTTTTGTACTTAAGTATAGGCTTAGAAATGCAATCCTGAAATAAAAAATTGTGGAGAAAATGTCCAAATCTCTGTATGGCAGTGCATATTTAATACTGTAGAATGGGATATTTGCAGAAAAAATGCAGCATCAGAGAAAATACCATATCTCAGTAAAAAGTATGCCTTGTGAGAATGATGTTGAAATATTTTTTGCCAATGTGATTGGAAAAGATTTCAGGGTTAGCCTTAGTGCTTGTAAAAGCATTCCAAATGTCTGTTGGTCACGATGATGAAATTGTCATGGGACAAATTCCTCTTGAACAACAAGGACACAAGGATGAGGGGACTTGAATTTCCAGTTGGGCTCTAGAAGAGGTTTCACCAGGTACTGAAGCCTTTGGTGTAGTTATGCCAAATATTGTTGTGCTCAGATAATATTTCAGTTTTGCTATACGTGATCATTGTCTCTTTTTTTTTTTTTTTTTTTTTTTTTTCCAATGTGACTGGAATTATTTTGTGAAAGAGTTCAGGTTTCACATCTTGTGGAAAAAAACACTTGCACTTTTGCCATTTCTCATGCACAATTTGAAGACATCAAAGTCTTGGGTTTGAGTTTTTTGCTTTGAGATTTTTTAGAAAAAATATTTCCAAGAAGACTTAGCTCTGTGAAGTTCAGGATATTCTTTTTAAGCTTTTTAATAATATGATGAGATATGTTGAACAGAAGAATAGTGTAAGACAGCGTGAGTAAATCAGGTCTATAACTACTCTTGCTTCCTTGAAAGTACCTTTCAAAGTACCTTGAAAGTTTTCTCCTTGAAAGTACCTTTCCAACTTCTTCAATATCTTCATAATTACCTTTATCAGCATATTTACTTAGAGCAGCTTGTCAGTTCAGAGGAATGGGGACAATAAAGAGAAAAACCTACCAAACTTGTTGCTGTCTGTAAATGTACTTTGTCTTGAGCATCTCAATTACTAGCAAGTTAACAATCTACAGAAATGAAAATAGTGCACTAACAGGGAGTACAGTAAAGGAGGCTATTAATTGTATGATTGTTTGTCAAGAGTATTACTGGAGTTTCTTTTTCTGCTGGAAATAATCCTTTAATGTTGGGGGTTCTGTGATCTGTCTTCAGCATTGCAGGATCAGGGTTCATTTCAAAGGAAGCATAATAGAAATAGAATTTACCTTTATATTTTAGAGCTAAATATATTTTTCTTTCTTTAGCTTAGAGCAATAAATGTAGATCTCCAGACTGATGCTGCTCTGCAAGTGGATATCTCAGATGCACTAAGTGAGAGGGATAAAGTGAAATTCACAGTCCATACAAAGGTAAAAACCTGGGTTTGTACACGCAAGAGTTCTTAATTATATACAAAAGAGAGTTTGCTCAAACTGTTTGTTGAAACAAGGTGTAACACAATAAGGAGGAAATGAGAAAGTAGAATTATCTCATGTTTACAAGACTGTGTAGCTGCAATGCATAAGAAAAAGATGACTAACTGTTAAAAAACTGTTTAGAAGAAAGTTATGTTCATTTTCTTTGTATTGATGTGTTGTCATGCCATTCCTATGCCTATTAATTAGTCTATTTACAGGTAGAATCTTTAATATACTTCAGTATAGTTTTTTAAAATTTGATTAGGTCTTATAGTTTCAGGTTCTAAAAGCATATTTTGTAATTGTATTACATTCACAGATAATTTTTAATTACTGTTGTTTATGGCTTTTTAAAGATTTGAATGTTTATTGATTGCAGAGTGACAGGATAATTAAAGTTGAATAAAGTATCTGGACATCATTAATCCTACCTCCTCCCTCACTCTCACCATTAAATTAGAGTGCACGAGAGCATATTGCTCAGGATTTGTCCATTTGGGTTTTGATTACAGAATCATAGAATCACTTAGGTTGGAAAAGACTTTTAAGATTGAGTCCAACCATTACTCCAGCACCGCTGAGTCCACCATTAAATGAGGGCATATGTCCCTAAGTGCCACATCTGTGTGTGTTTTAAGTACCTCCAGGGATGCTTGCTCAACCATTTCCCTGGGCAGCCCCGTCTAAAACTTGACAACCCTTTTGGTGAAGAAATGGTTTTAATATCCAATCTAAACCTTCCCTACTGCAACTTGAGGCCATTTTCTCTTGTCCTGTCACCTGTTACTTCAGAAAGGAGACCAACCCCCACCTGGCTTCCTATCAGATACTTGTAGAGTGATAAGGTCAACCCCTGATTTTTCTCCAGGCTAAACATCACCAGCTCCCTCAGCTGCTCCTCATCAGATTTGTGCTCCAGACCCTCCACCAGCTCGATTGCCCTTCTCTGGACACGCTCCAGCACCTCAGAGTCTTTCCTGTCATGAGGGGCCTAGAACTGGACACTGGACTTGAGGTGTGGCCTCACCAGTGTCCAGTATAGAGGAACAGTCACTTCCTTGGTCCTGCTGGCCACATTGTTTCTGATACAAGCCAGGATGCCATTTTCCTTCTTGGCCGCACTGGATCATGTCCAGCCACTGTTGATCAGGTTCTTTTCCACTGGGCAGCTTTCCAGCAGCTCTGCCCCCAGCCCATAGCACTGCCTGGGGTGGTGACCCAAGTACAGACCCGGCTCCTCACCTTGCTGAACCTCCTACAATTGGCCTCAGCCCATGCATCCAGCTGGTCCAGATCCCCCTGCAGATCCTTTCTGCCCTCTGGCAGATCAGCACCTCCACCCAGCTTGGAGTCATCTGCAAACTGACTAAGAGGCACTTGGTCCTCTCACCCAGATCATCGATAAAGATACTAAGGAGAACTCCAGGATTAAATTGATAAAGGTATTAGATACGTCTATGAGAGCAGACACTCCACAACCTCTTATGACAACCCATGCCAATTGATTGCTGCACTAATTAAGATGAGAGTAATTACTGTGGTATGAACTTTTGGGGACATTTTTGTTGTTCCCTCAAGGTTTTTTCTCATGTAGTAATGAAAAACCTTGTGGTTTCTTATTGAGCTTTTCACTACCATAATCTACCTCCTTTTACCCTTCTAGAGTTCCTTACCAAATTTCAAACAAAACGAATTTTCTGTTGTGCGGCAACATGAGGAGTTTATTTGGCTTCATGATTCTTTTGTTGAGAATGAGGACTATGCTGGCTATATTGTAAGTACTGGTATTCCTTTGATTTATATGTGCCATTTTCTCTGGATTGAATCAAAACTACTTGAGACTGCTTTTAAATGCAGTGGAAACAGCAGGTGTTCATTCCTTATAAAATCAGATCAGCTTCTCTGATACTTAATTTTATGCAATTACACAAAATTAGTGGTTGAAGCAAGCTTGGAAGAAAGTTACAGTAGTAGCTGTCATACGTTCTTGCCCTTTACTCCTAAGAAATGAGTTGTTTAATTTGTCTCCAAGTGTATTTTTATGCCACTGTGTTAAAAGTGTGGGAGAGAGTTGAACTGTATAACTCGGTGGTATTGTTTTTGCAAGCTAATGTTTAACTTAGTTACAAGTTTCATGTTGCCTTTGTTTTAGCTGGAATGGCAGAATGAAGTAATTAGACTTCTTGAGTTCTCACTATTAAGATCAGAATCATTTTCCCATAAATAAGAGGAAAGGAAAAAAACAATTTAAATACCATGTAGAACTACAGGGAACCTCAATATATAATAACTTACAGTTTGAAGTTAATTTCAGGCCTTCCAAGAACAGCAGTCTCAAAACAGGCACTGTATGGTACTGCATGTTAAAAATGGTGCTGCTCTTCGTACGTTAATTGCAAATAGGAATATTTGTCATCTTGGAGTGAAAGTTAGGTATTCGTTTTGTGTTTGGGGGGTATTTGCTGATTCAGAGGGTAAACAGATATTTCTAGTTGATTAGCAGGTACAGTATAATGAGTATAATCTGTGATGGTCATACCATTATTGAGCTGGTCTTTTCTTAGTGAGAAAAGTTATTTGAAGTGACTAGACCTTCAATGTGGTAATAACTAGTTTCAGGTGGTTGACTGTCAAGATGCTAGATTTTTCTTTTTTTTGTAATGTGTTAATGTAATGGGCCAACATCAGTAAACTAAAATTTAAACATAGTTGGTTCTGTGTTCCTTTCCTGGCACCAATTCATGTTTAGTTTGATTGGTGTTTTCTCTTTCAGTGTTGATATACTCTATTATAAAATTGACCTAGAGCCTTGTTGACTGAGGGCTTTGTTACTTCAACACATATGTCCTTAATGTCAACATGCTGCAAGAAAGAGCTAGTGCCTGCAAACAATAGGGAATTGTTTTCTTGGTTTAAAGTTTTGGTGAGTTAGAAATGGATGGTGTGAAAACAATTGTGGAATTTTTTTTTCTTTAAGCAAGAAATAATCCTTACCGAATAAGCTAAACCAAAACTAATTAAAAAATAATTATTTCAAGTTTTAAGTCATTGTCATGGGAAATGAAGTATTATTTGGTTTCTGTTGTAATTAAACTGAAGCCATTAGTTAATACTTTAGTAATCTTCAAGGACGCTTGACTGAAATTGGTATAGTAATGCAGCATGTATAAGTCATCAATGAGAGACTTTTTCCAGAAATGCTGTAATGAATGATGAAAGAGAGAAATATGTATTAAAAAGCTGCAGGCAATCTACAGTTCCTGTACTGTGAATGGGTGTTGTTTGACTGAGAAAATGAGAACTTAAAAAAAATTGGATTCAATTCCAGATTCCACCAGCACCACCCAGGCCTGACTTTGATGCCTCCAGGGAGAAACTGCAGAAACTTGGAGAAGGGGAAGGATCAATGACTAAAGAAGAATTCACCAAGATGAAACAAGAACTGGAAGCGTATGTAGATTTGATTACTACTTTATTAATTTATTTATATTCCAAAACTACTAATGCTCTTTGCTGTCCCATGTTTCTGATTTCACTGTAATGGTTCTCTGTGAAATACAGACTTGAGAATCCAGTTGCTATATAACCAAGGTTAATCTTAGTGATCATGATCAGTGCCATTAGGAAAATTGTAGAAATAATTTCATGGAAGATCTTCTGAAATGGGAAAAAAATCAGCTTGTTCTTAAGCATTCTTTTGTAAGAAAGAAAGCACTTAGGTCCTTTTCTTCACAGAACATCTGCAAAGGGAGAAGATAACTTCTATAATTTTTAGTTCTGGTGTTCCACATTTTATAAGTATAATTAGACTTTAAGGTTATACATGCAGTGATTGGGAATAGGGAGTTGTGCATGTGGTTGGTGCTGTAGATGCCAACCTTCTGTTCCCCAAGAAATACGAAGTTTACTAGAAAATTCCTTTTTTGACACTCTTTTTTAAAATTTTTTGCACAAGGAGAATATACTTCCTGAAAATACCATTTTCCCTTACTATGAATTTAATTTATATTGAAATAACTGCTCTGAATCTTCTTGTTCCATATGAGTTACACAGTGGAGTTTCTCCTTGCTTCGTCCATTTTCTTTATCATACATTCACTTCTTTGATCTTTCTCCTGTCATTGGTTTCAGTTTTCAAGTGTATATTTACACTGCTTCTAGACTGCTTCTATCAAGAGCTCTGAATTGGCAAGAAAAGTACATAGAACTCTTAGAACTGCTGCTTTCTCCCCGAACTTCAGCTGCTGTGAGCAAATGTCTTAAAAAGCTCTGTATTAGTGATATGTACAACATAATTTATAGCAGAATAGATATACACTTCATATGCAGAAAACTGGAAATTAGCAGAACACTATAGATTTTAAAGAATCTGGTTTTCCAGCGGCCCTGATCATGATTCTCTTGTGGTCTGGTTAGGGGTTGGATAACACAGAAAACTTTGGGTTTCTTCTACTGCCACCTCCATCCTCTGCATCCTCCTTTTTTGTCTTCACTGAATGACTACTACTCTCACTGAGATCAAACATCTCCCAACACTGGCCCTGCTGGTTTGCTGGTATGTAAATCTTAACCTCCTTGCACATAGTGGAAGGAAAAGCATTGATTATAATTTCACTGTTTGACCTCAGAATGGGAAAAAGAGCCCTTTCTTCATTTTCAGATGAGTTGCATCTTATTCATTGAATTTGCAAAGCACAACGAATTCTAGCAAACTTGTATTAATAAGAGTGCCTTCCTCTTAATTAAATTGCAAGTGAGTAATTGCTTTGAAGTCAAGTTGGCTGAACTGGGCAACTATGTGATTGTTATGGTTAAATGTGGTTTTTTTTTTTGTTGTTGTACCTACCAAATGCAGCACTTAATTTCACTTTTAGAACCACTATGAAGTGAGGCTTCAATGTAAGCTTTGGCTCAAAAAGGCTAGGTGCTTTAACATGAAATAAAAGACTGTCTAAAGAGCTAACAAAACTACATGAACATATAAATAAGTAAGGAGGGTGCAGATGGGCAAGGGGATGGAGATGGGGAGGAAGGAGTTTGCACATGAGTACAAAGTGCCAAGGGACTGTAGTCTGTACCTCAGGTTTCTTGATTTTTGGGGCACTGGGGAAAGGACAATGAAATGAGGTTACACTTTCAGCAAACCAGTGTCTGCTAGCTAACCATAAAAATTAGAGTGTATTTGTTGACTCTTCATTAAAGGTCTTTCTGTAATGTGTTCAAGCTTCAAATTTCTCCCTAGCATTAACATTGCGCTATTTATTTATGTCTATATCAAATGTTGGAGTGATAAACTCCATTATATTGGCTTATAATTTTGTACCCTTACTGAGGATCTCTTAAAGCTGCTCACTAGGTTTATATCAAACTTTATTGCTTCATATGAAATTCTTATGTCTGTCTTATTTCTTTTTTTTAGTGAATATTTGGCAATATTCAAGAAGACAGTTGCAATGCATGAAGTGTTTTTGTGTCGTGTGGCAGCACATCCTATTTTGAGAAAGGACTTAAATTTCCACGTATTCTTGGAATATAATCAGGATGTGAGTATTGAAAACTGAATTGCTGGTGAGAGAAATCAAGATGTACTTTTATGGTTGGATGGAAAATTGATTAAGAGGGAATTACCTCCTGGAGCAAATTACATCAACTCCTTCATGCCAGACATATTTGTATTGTAAATGTTATAAATTCATTTAGCCTGAAGGAGTTCATTTTCTGCCACCTGGGGA
>VZUA01047364.1:41629-56954 GCA_013401035.1 Horornis vulcanius
CATTAACCTTGGTGGAATATGTTAAAAGAACAGGGTCTTGACCTTGCAAACGCTACTGCATGTGCCAAGCTTCCCCTGTGGGACTCCCTGCATCTCCCCTGGAAAATGCCTAAAACCAGATATGGGAGTATTGATTTTGCACAGGGAATAATGTTAGGATACAAACCATATTCTGTACTTATCTTGCCCTTCTAATGTGATACAAAAGCCCTGCAATCTGCTTTCAGCTATGATTGGAGTTAGGAGATGAATACAGTGGGCTTCTGTAAAGGGCTGCTGGTTTTACCCAACCTCCTTGTGCTTAGCTGTTTGTGTTTGCCTCTGTAATTAATGACAATGTGTTTTCCTCATGTTTCTTATCTATGGATGGGTAACTCCAGACACAAATGCCAGATTTGATGAACCTGAATGGCAAAGTAGGTGGGAGCAAATTTTCCAAGAGTGTTATTCTAGTTGACAGGTCTGCCTCTTGTGACATTAGTAATGCTTCACAAATGTTGATATAAATCAAGATAAAGCCAGAAGCGAACCATAGGCAGAATGGGGAGCCTTGGCTCTGCAGTTTTAGCATCCCAGAGCTGATAGTAAGACTGCAGATTTCAGCTGTGAATACCCTCCTCCTTATCCCCGAAACTTGTACAACAACATAGGTTCTACATCTGCCTGTATATATGAATCACATCAGGCATCCCCAGGGCCAAATCAGAAAACTTGATTGAAAATTTGATGCAAAATACAGTGTTTAAAAAAAAAAAAAAGTAATTTCATGGACTTTGGTGGGCTTAATCTCAGCATGTCCCTGAAATCTAATTCTCTGGCTACTTCTGTGCCTTTGGAGTTCCTCATTTCTGGAGCACTTTGGTATCAAAATACCAGCTTGGTCCTCCAGTCCTTATTCAAGAAGGTGCCTCTTAAAATTACAGAAATAAGAATGTAGCTGGCAGTCTTGCAGAGTTTATGTGCAAAATAAGGTTTATAGGCCTTATGCTGCTTCTGGAAGTAAGGGCAAATATTAGTTCCTCTTGGTGTTGCTGAGCCCCTCTCTAGCTTTGGTTGGTGGTGAAGTGCTCGGTCTGAGATTAGTAAAGAACAGGGCAATCTACAAAGTACACAGGAGAGGAATGAGACTGGAGCCAAGGTAAGTGTTTGCAGTACTGTGTTAGAGTCCCTGCCTAATAATGAGGTGCCTTTTGGAAGTGAAGGGCGTTACCTCTCCTGAATGTAGAATTCTGTTCCTAAAATATGTCTTTTAACACCTGCAGCTGCTGATTTTGCTTTTCTGATGCTGTATGGTTAAGACAGCAAACACCAGAGGATAATATTTTGGCAGGAACTACTCTGTCTGCACTTTTTCTTCCATGGAAGATGCACGAAGGTCAAAAGATTTCAAGGGAGATTTTGTGGGCAAGAGAGCTGTATGTTCTGTAGTGGAAGGTGGATACCACTGTAGCTTTATAAGAAATTGGCATTGTAACTTTTTTTTTTTTGTGGATGTTCTTGCAAAGCCCTTGACTACCACTCGTGTGTGGAGCTCTCTCCTGACAGACAATTTTTTTTAACTCTAAAGCCATTTGTCCATCTGGACCAGTAGCCAAACTCTGCTCACTTAACCTCCTGCCCAGCCTCTCTCTCTCTCCACTCTTTCTCTTCCTGACTGGTCTCAGAGTCTTTTCTCACTTAAGCTCCCTTGCAAATGGAGAGAAAGTTCTTCCTTGCTTTTCTAGTGTTCCTTATGGGTTTTACTCCTGGAATATGTGTGCAAACTGTTCCATGACACATGCCTTAGTCCCTTCTTTGCCTTGGAAAATGTACAGCCTCCATTAAAGCAGTATGTATCTCTAAGCAAAGGCATGATTTTTTCAATTAAGAGTGAAATTTGGTGAAAATTCCAGAGCAGTATGATGTACCTGTAGATGTACCTGTTGTCTACATCATTTAGATCTCTGTACCAAAGAGGGATGTCGCTCCAAATCTGAACACTAATGCATGGAAAAAATGAACTTCCCAGGAAACCTTCATTTACTTCCATCAAGGCAATTAAATTCCTGCACTGTCTATGAACTGTGGTTGCTGAGTTTAATGCAGCATTTGCACCTAGCAGAGTAAATGAGCTGTGCAGCAGGTTGAGCTTCTCATTATAATAATATAGGACATTATCCTACCTGTAAGACATGAAGCCACATCTCCAACAGTGTGATAAGATTGAGAGGAGAAAAAAAAATCCCTCTGTCTTTGAGGAAAATGGACCTTGTGGAGACCTTGGAAATCTATTTGTTTATTCTGCAGTAAAGCAAGAGAACATCCCTTACTGACTCTTTCTGGGCAAGATTTCTGATCCCAACTATTACAGAATGCTGAAACTCCATGGCATGGAAACTTCTCTCCATGTCCCTTTCTCTCTTGATGGTAAACATTTGAAATATTGCCCTTAAAACACTTCCTTGGGTTGTAAACTTCAGTATGTTTTTATGACTTTACTATAGTTAAAATTTGTGTTTTTCAGATGTGGGCAAGCTTCTCCTATATTCTTGGATTCCAACCAAGTTCTTTGCAATTTTGGTTTACCTTCAGCAGGTCCTTAAGTTTCCAGGGAACAAACTATGACAATTTAAAAAAGGTTTAGCCTCATTTGGAGTTGTCTACCAAACTGACTGTCTCTGTTCCCCTAACAATTGCTTCAGTTCTCACTTGAAAGAAGAATTTGCAACTTACTATTGCACGTATTACAAAGTAAAATTGTCTTTTTCATGTGATCTTTGAACATTTCAATTTTTTATATTATTAATTTACTTTCTTTTTCTTTAAATGTAAATAACTCCCAACAACATCAGATGATGGATTCTCTTCATTTATATAACCTTGACTTTACCAGGTGCATTTATCCCAGAAAGGCCTGGCAAGCCCCAGGGTTCTCATTTTTCTTGTAATCTCCTTTCATTGGCATCTAAAGTGGCATTAAGTATACAGACATTTTGACCTTGAAATCTTCTCGATGGAACAGAAAAGCAAGACCCCTTAAATAATAAAAGAGGCAGTTCATAGTTTTATGGTTATAAAATAAGATCCCATTTCTTTTCAAATGCTGTGGTGATTTTTCAGTGTCTACATTTACTGTCTCTTTGGAGACTTACAGGTTTGTTTCTTTCATCTCCTGAAAACACAACTAAAGTCTAGAAGCCATCTTCTCTTTTAAAAAATGCACCCCATTCTCATTTCTGGAACTGCTAGTTCTCTTTCACCATTTATACCTTTTCAATCTTCCTGTAATAACCACTCCTCTTTTTTCCCATTACTTTTTTTTCTTTTTTCTTGACAAAATGCTTTGTGTTTAATAATGTCATCCTCCATTTTGACTAAAGATCCTCTAGCATTTTGGATATTCGGTATTAGTCCTTAACTGCTCACTGGACAGGCTTCATAAATACTATATTAGCTTTCTCTTTAACAAAAAGAGCCAAAATGTCCTATTTTTATTAAGAGTACAGTGATGAAAACTCATGTAATTTACTTTTGGTACAGTCTCTCATTAAGAGAAATGGAAAGCTGATTTTATAGTCTGAATTGGTACCTTGATAATATAATAGCATATGTCTCATTGACAGAACACAATAAAATATATTTCATTGATACAACACCCCAGTTTCATTTTAATAAGTAAAGAGTTCACAGTATTCCAGACAATTCATCCTGTGATCAAAGAGTTGGCAGAGATTTAAAAAACCCGTTGCCTGCTGGACATACTCTCCTACATTTCTCTATGGCACATAAAGCATTTAGGACTAATTACCATTGTCACCTTTAGAAACATGATTCAAAAAACTGGAAAGAAGAAAATTCAGCCCCCACCATTGCAGCTCTGTGGCCATGGCCTCTCCAGGGCCAGGGAGCAGCAGAGTCTGTGTCTCTTTGGGGTGGCCCCACATCTGCCAGGGGAATGGCTCTAGCACAGCTGGGCAGAAACCCCCCTGGGAATTCTCTGCAGCAGCAAGCTCAGAATCTCAGCTGCCTCTTCTGGGGAGGGGTGCAGCCTAGAAAGCACTTTGTTTTTAAGAAGGACTGAAATTTCTGGGGTTTTTGGGTGCTGATAGGAGGATACACAAGAATGGGGTGGGGGGTTTGCAGGGCCTGCAAAATTGTATTGTAGATATTAGTTACAGTTTGGGAGCCATTATTTTGATGTGGGAAACTTTTCTCTAGTGAACCTCCTGCTGAAGCAAGCTCTGTGCCAGGTTACCACTGAGTGAGTTTACTAACCCTTGAAAAGTGAGGATGGCACAGCTCAGTGGCCCGTGTAAGCTTCTTGTCCCTTAAATGCCAGTGTATGAGAATTTTATATTCTCCCTCTGTGCTTCTGTTTTTCACACTCAGTTGTTCATTCTTCACATTCTCAACTTTGTTTTCATCCTATTTCTCATTGGAGTTTTTCCTCTGCTTCCTCACTGATCCTTCATTCGTAGTCTCTAAGCAGAATAACAATCAAGTAACATTCAATTTTGTACCAGCCTTTTCACAGCACTGATTTGAAATTAAAGAGCTTGAATATACTATCTACAAATCTGTACGCAGATGTGTTGTGGATAAATCAAAATTAAAATATTTGGGGAATTGTTTTTAAAATTGCAGCTTATATATGAATTTACAAGGATAGTCCTTAGCCTTGAAAAAACCTTCACTGGAATTAAAATTGGGCAGTGGACTAATCCCACTAGAAGACATGCTGCAGATACTAGATAATTTTTAATGTAGGATAAAACTGCAGAGATTCCATGTTTACTCTGTCTTGCAAAATTACGTATAATTATATTGTTTGTCCGTGTTTTTGTATGTCTGTTAATTATATATAAATGTGAAAATTAAACATATAACATTGGATAGGAATTTGTGTGCATGTGGAATTCAATTCCACAATACCACCATAGACAAAATCACTGCCTCTAAACTATCCACACATTCTTCTGCAGCAAATAAATTGACACGTGGTTAAGTCCTTCAGTTCTTTTGAAAAGCAGACTTCTAAGCCCATGATTATGTATTCTGATATAGATGAAAGTAGTTTATGGTCTGAATTAAGATGTATGGGCATAATCCCTTACCACTGAAAATTTAATTGTTGAATTTAGCATCATGTGAGTGCTAATGTCTGAAAGCCTGGGCCTCATTTGCAAATTCATTTAGCATTCCCTAGTAAAAGTTTTAGGCATATAAAGCTTCATCTGCAGTGCTAAAAGATATTCTTACAATGTGCCTGTGTGAAAATCAACTACAAAAGTTTTATACAAAGTCAGATACCTCATCTAGTGTGTCTAATAGTTCTGAACGTGTGCATGTGTTATGAGTTATAGGTACAATAATTGTGGCTTATTTCACTTGTATAATGCTACGTTTGTGAGCTGAAGGCCTGGATTCTGTGGTGCGTGTAACCAGAGCAGGGTAAATCCTGAGAAATGCTTTATCCAGAGTCATCTTCTCTAGATAATTCTTTTGCATTAAAGCTACTTTCACAGTGATGTCTATAGAAAAAAAGTTTTGAAACAGCCATTCAGATTATCATATGAAACAACTCATGCAATTTTGTCTTCTCACACAAGACTTAAATCTCTCTTGAAAGACATAGTTAATTTTTAATGATTTTTCTCCAGAACCAGCCAAGTTTTTAAAACTAAAGCTGATGTTACCCCCATGAACAAATGACATCAGTTGAAATGTACTTTTGTTTTCAAGGTGATTGATGTAATTTCATATTAAAGTGACCTTTGTTAGAAATATTTTGACTATAATGATTTCCTGTCCTTTTTGCTCAGCAATTGGAACAGCAGAACTGGCATCAGCCTGTTTCAGCTGCTTGCTGTTAATGCTTGAAGGGAAGCAAGCTGCACTGAGTGCCTGCCTGAAGGATGGGCAGTGGCTACAGGTGAGGGTCAGCACCAATGTGCAATGAAAATTTAAAATAACAAGTAAGAAACCAGACCTGGACCTCATACCACTAAAAGTACAGTCAAGTTGCTGTCTTGAATTTAATTATTTTACCTTAAATTTCTTACTAAGAGGTTTTGTTCTCAAGGGAATTGCATTTCTGACGTGTATGGGCTGATTAATGTTTTAAAGGCTGATCTTCTTTGTGTTGGAAGCCTGGCACCTAGAAAACCTGTGATTTATCCTTGTGAATGATACCTATTATATAGTTATAGAAACATACCTGCATCTGTAAAACTGATTGATAGGTCCTTATATGAAACCATCTTATTATGAGTGACTAGAAGTGCTGAAGATGGCAGTGATCTTTTGTAGATTCTCTGGATGAATGTTGTTTAAAAGACATTTTCATTTTACAAGGAGAAGTACAGTTAAATTCTTCTGTGTGAAATTAATTCTAAAAAGCATGAGTCAAAACTTTATGCCGTTCAGGAAAACATAGTTACCAAAAAAAAGTAACATCCATTCCCACTTCAAAAGAAAAATTGAGAACAGTCCTAAAATGAAGGTGTGACAGGTGCTTGGATTAGATGCTCCATGTGACCCACTGGTTTTAAAATGTGTAGGCAGTACTGCAGCCCTATTTTAATTTGAACACTATTAAATATCATATCCATACAGGCAAAATACTGAGTAAGACAAACTCACTATGGCAGATGTTTTTTCCTTCCTTATTTTCTTACTTTTCCTGTAGAGAAGAAAATAATCTTTAAAATGTAGAGACCCCTGATTATCATTTCCTGTTTGTAGGAAGAGATGTAGCAATATTATTGCCATGCTATTCTTTCAACTGTGAAGTGAACTTTTGCATAACAATTCTGTGATCTGGATATTTTAGTAAATAAATCAGAAATACAGAATGTAATCGAATTAAAAGGATCTGTTTAAAAATAAGGTTGTAATTACAAGCTACCAGGATTTATTTCATAGAGCATATGGCTTCTCTAATTAAGAGGAAGGCTGTTATTTTTTTTGTCTTTTAAGCTGCATATAATACTCTAAGTTCTATTCATGTGCTGCCAAACTTGTCAAATGTGCCTGCTTTTGCAGCTAAATTTTTGCTCTTGTTCAACCCCCTCTTATCAAAGGCTGAAGTTAAAAAAAATCACACAACATAGAATAAAATTGAGCTTTGAAGCTAATGCTGGACTTTCTTTTAAAATTCTTTCCCTATTCTAACCCTTTTAAGTTTACTGTCCTCAAGTTCAGTGCTCCCATCTATTTGAAAATATTGACCTGATGTTCATCCCTTATTTAGGGCTTTTGTCCTGTATTTTTTAGGTTGGTAGGATGATGCACTTATTACATGATTATTGCCATGTCAGCTATTCTAAACATAATTTGAATGATAACATTAAGGATGGTCTTGGCTGTTGCAATAAAGTATAGGACATAGTTTGCATGGTTTAGAAAGCAACATTTTGTATTCTCTGTTGTCTACTTAGTAAAAAAATCCCAAGAGTTTAAGTAGACTAACAATCTAGGAACAGTACTTTAAGAGAAAAAACTAGGCCAGAGTTTACTCCAGATATTTTCCTTGCTTTGCTAAATAGAACTTCTAGAAGCCCCAAATTTGCCAGCTGGTAATCATTGTGAATACTTGGTGGCTACATTGCGTTTTGGTTTATTGTCTGTTCAGAATGGAAAAGGATTAAAGATGCATTTTTGTCACCTGCATCTGACTTTTTAGATAGCAAGATTTTAGTGCTGAACCCAGCCTTTCTGGGTCATAGAGCAGAAAGGACATTCCAAATTACACTAAGCTAGGAAAAGTAATTGTCATAGCCTTGTGCACAGGGTTTTAGGAAAAATGTATCTCTCCTCTATGTTTCTGCTCTTCAGTGTGTAGTGTGTCTGTGGGTTGCACACTGACCAGCAACCCAGATCCAGGGTGGTCCCAGGCTGGCACAGCTACAGGCACAGCCCTGAAAGAAAAAGGGCCTCAAAATGCCTTAGTTTGGAGATCTGCAGAGTAAGATTTGGCATGTGTTTCTTAAAGCTGATCCTATGACAACTTGAGCAGCTGCTGATGATCCTGTGATGCTTCTGACTGAATAAATTCTGGAGGATCTAGACTTTTATGGTAGGAGAGCATTGGTACCTCTGGGAATCGAGGTTAGATGCTACCTCCTTGCCTTCCCCCAGGAAGCAATGAGTTTATCAGCTAATAAGTTTTGCTTCATCTGCCTCCAGCCTGCTACCCTTCTATTAAATAGCACTTAGTGCACAAGTCATCCTTCTGTTTTCAGTGAGGTTCCTCATGTGAGTACCAGTGCACACAGGGGGAGTGATTGGATCAGTATCTAAATTGTCCACCACGTGGTTGTTATGATATTAGTGCTTATTGGCTTGGATATACCCACAACTTCCACTTATTAAAAAAAACCAAACTAAACCAAACCAAAACCCCAAGCAAATAAAAATCTCACCCCTCAAAAAAGTAGAAAAGCAATGGAAATTGAGGATTATTGATGTCTTTCTCTTATTATGTTTGACTTTTTTGTAAAGCAAGCCTACCCACACTGCTCTTATATTTATGAATTCACATGCTAGGCAGCCTTGTAATGATTTTTTTTTGGTAACAACAAGTCCAGCCCGTTCCTCTTGTATTTATTTTGTACATTGACTTATCAATAAATCATTCAAATGATCTTAGTCATCTACTGCAACGTGAAGAAGCTATTCTTTGTTTCTGTCAAATCTGCTTCTGAAGTTATCTGTTCACAGGTACATGAATATTTATACAGATGACATTTTCAAGGCATTTTTGGCCCTAGATTCCTAATGGAGAATAATATTCCTGTTTAAATGAGTTTAAATTGTTTTCTTTTAATTTTCTATGAAACATTATCACTGCACATAAACTAATACTTTGTTCATTCGTTTTGATCCCTAATAATGTAATCATATGCAAAAATTATAAGTGGGCTATAAACATTGGTGAATTATAATTAAAAGCAGATTTAATAAGGTGCTCTTACCCGCTAATTGCCTTCTTGAATTGAAATCTGAAGATTAATGCAGGATGTCTTTAAGGAAAGTCATGTTAGGTATGAATTTTGTGACTATATTCTTTAATGATGTCAGTAAAGAGGAAGGAGGCAGTGAGCTATATTCTTAAGACTGATGCTGCCAATGTTTACAGTTGAAGATTCACCCAAATACTGCATTACACATGAAGAAAGATATGGATTTTGCATCCTGATCCTGGGTCTGACCACGTTCCTTTTTATCACCTAAGGTTCTCACTGGGAAAGGGCTGCAACAAACATTGCACTGGGATCTGTTGAAATGTGTCATACTTGATCAGTTTTCTGTAAAATGTGCAGAGGCCTCTGCGCAGGAATGGCATTTAGGAAGTTATAATATATTCACAAATAAGTGTTGTTTTTCCAAGGAAACCTTTAACAAGGTGCTTCTGGGATGTTACGCGTTCTCTGCAGTATCCTTAAACTCCATGCTCAGGGTCATCTTCAAAAGCAGAATTTGTGAGTAAGCATGAAACAGATTTGTCAAGCTGCTGTCCACAAAGTACTCAACAACCTGCATGGTGAAAGGTGGAGAAAAAACCAGATGCTTATAGCTTGAACACTTATATTTCAACTATCAATTTGTTTAAAAGGGGATTAGGTTGTTTAAATAAAATAACATAGAATTAATATGAGACTCAGGAACTGTTCCATTTGATCATATTGGACTATTACAGAGACAATATTTTGTACTATATATACTAGATCTGTATCAATCTGTATACATATCTTAGCAAAACACCTACAAATAATCCAGTGGCTGAAATTGATGGGTCCCTTGCGTCGTAAGGCCTGTTGTGTGAACTCCCTGAAAGAAGCCTTTGTTTCCATAGGCAACAGAGCTGCTGTGGCACCATGGATCAAATACATCCGGATTTACTTTTATGCCTCTGAGGTAAACAGTTGCCTGCTGCACTACATAAATACTGAAAGAAAAACTCTCAGTAGACGACCTGACCAGCATGAGCTGAGGGTAACTGCAGGCTGCTGAGGAGAGCCTGGCACAGGCAGATCCTGGGAGAGCGCTACATGTGCTGCCATCTTTGCCTTTTCTATCATTTAATGCTCTTCTTTGTTGTGTATTTCAGTGCTTAAAGACTAATAGAAAAAAATCTTTAATGTGATAATTTTTCCTTCCCCCACATCCAGGGAGAATATGGTTTGATTGTCTTGTCACAGTGAGGCTGGAGATAAAATTATCAAATATTTCTGCTTTTGACTATTTGAACTCTAGAATTAACTGCATCTTCTGATCTCAGCCAGGCCAAACTGTTTAATACAGCTAAATAGAGAGTTGTAGAAGACAATGCAAATCTGGCTGGGTTTTGAAAGCGTACCCTTCCATTTTAACCAGAGTGAATCAAATTAAAGCAACATATTATAGAAGAAGGCACAGGAAAAATGACCTTTAAATAAAAAATGAGATGTCTTATGATTGTTGTTGTACAAGAAGATTAACCATGAAGATCAAAGAGAAATGTTAGCTACTGAGAAGTTGTCTGAGTTTGCTGAGTGTGCTTATTCATCTGATTAAAATTATGTCATTCCGTGCAATCTATGTTTATTTTATTTTGCACTTCCTATTTGTCTTGCTAATGGTTTTGTTCTCTAAAAGGTAGATTTCCAGAGGTGCAAGCCACTGAGACCTGTTACAATCCACTGATTTGGTACAAGTGAAGCCTAATACTGAGTTAAGTACACAAAGTTTTACAGATGTTGCAGTGAGAATTTTTTGATTGATTTTGAATTTATCCACTGTCACGTTTCTGAAACCCCTGTTAACCTGCAAATAATCAAACCCATCGAGTTTCTGTCTCTGTGATATTAGATTGAGTCTCATGAAATATGTTTGTTCTGCTGCTAAAAATGCTCTTAGTCCTTACTTACGCATCTTAATGAAAAGTAAGTCATTACATCTGTAGGCAGAAGTTTGTGAGTGCTCAGAGCAAGGCAACTCTGCTGCCAGAGGGCTGCCTCCCTCTGTCGGGATGGAATTGTCCAGTGACCAACTCGTGCCCTTGCAGAGGTGGCACCGCGGCATCTCAGGCCCCCTGTGCTGAACGAGGCTCCTCCCTGCTCCCACGGGACCCCCAGCCTGTCCCTTCCTGACCTTCCACTGGGCCTCCTTTGGCATTCTGCTTCTGCTGGAGCAACTTCTCTTCAGAAAGGGGGGGATGGAACATGCCTTTTTGGTCTGTGACTTTCTCTGTCATAAGAGGTCAAGTACTGAATATTTTTATCCCAGCTGCTCTTGTTATAGAAATACTCCTTGAATTCATATAAGTGCTCTGTTTATTTGTCCTGATTAAGGCTACTGAAGAAATTAAATATTGAGAGTAAAAATAAAAATGTCATTTTAAGGCATAAATATGTGATAAATCACAAAGTGAAAATGTGATAATCCCAAAGTGATGAGCACAGTCTGCATATTTTTTGAGCTCAGTGTCCTAGGTCTCTGCATCCTTTTTTGGTTAACATGAAAGCTTTTCAAGGTCAGCAGTGCCATACAGGTAATGATGAGCCTGGGGAAGGCTTATGTTAAGTGTGTCCTCAGTGTTCAGGTTAATCTTTTCATTTGTGATTTTCTTCCCATAAATGGATACATGGAAAGACATTACCTGTGTCACAAAAGTAATTTTTATGTCTTTAAATATTATGGTGCTCTACTTTTTAAATAAGAGGTTAATTTATGCATTAAAACCTGTGACATTCATTAAAAAATCCCCTAACTTCAAGCACTTTATTTAGGAAAATGTAAACTCTGGGTACTGCAGGGTTGTATAGATGTAAAAGGTAAAGGGATAAATAAAAATAGGGCAGCTTATCTGCACTTCTACATTTAATCCAAAATTGCATGTTATTTTATCTGACCCAAATAGGTGGAAACAATAAGTTAGTGAGTTGAACAGATTACCAGTGTCTTGAAAGTGGAGATCAGTTTAGATACTGCTGGGCTGAGCCCTGTAGTCCTTATCTGATCTTGTGAGCTCCACCTGCTAACTTCACTTTCCATTCATTTTAGTGAGATGTTTATTTTCATTAGCATGAGCATCTTTTGGTGTTATTTTGCAAAGATTTGCAAGGGTTACTGTTTGTCAAAACACTTTCAGCTATTAGGAAATCATGTGTTATTCTTTCCTCTGAGACTCTTGAGTCTTAAACAACAATCCAACTTGTTTCTTAGGATTTCCTTATTATAAGGATCCAGCTGTCATATATTTCCCTGTGCATGAACTCAACATAAAAAAAGATAAAATAGGTTTTTGGAAAATACTTTTAGCCTGTTTTTTATAGCAATAATATTTTTGAAATTTTTTGCGTATGACTGTCTAAATGTCTTGTCTAATAACTTTCAAACCCACTGACCAGTGTCAACCAAATTTGACAGAAGGGAAGTAGTCTCAAGGATAATAGAGTTCCCAGTAGCTTTGGAAAAATAGACCCCATAAAATTTTGACTGAAGGAAAAACAGCAGTGAAAGCTCATGTTTTGTGAGCTTTTTATAAATTCCTGTACCAGAAGAAAAGCTCAAATTAGAGGGTAAATCATAAGATACAAATCCACAGAAAACCAAGCTGCATTTATTTCAGGCTCCATTGTTTCACTTTTGTTTCTAATAGCATCTTATGGGATTTAGAGATCAAAAAAATTTTAATCTTTTGTATTTGTCATTATTTGCACTGTTTATTTAGTTTTCACTGTCCAAACTTATTGAAAAGAGATTATTTTTCTCTTTTTTCCATTTTGTCAACATAAAATGAAGCATCAGTTTATGGGAGGTGCAAATGGTTGTGTTTGCTGTTTAATTCCTAATTTCTATCTGTTGTGTGCTTTAACGACGTTATGTGATGTTTTACTCTTTTTAATACAAAAACTATGTCATAATCTTTCTTTGAAAACTGATTTGAAAAATCTGCAACCAGTGAGCTGTGAGACCCTTGTTGCCTCTGGGTCTTTGACTTACACCTGGAGAAATAATTCTGAGCTGTTGTTTGTTTGCTACAGGCATCTTGCTTCCCCTAAACATGCGATGGGATTTGACATCAGTGCTGTTTCTCCCTGCTGGTGTTGTGATTAAACTCCCGGATTTGAGCAGGTATTTGAACATGCCAAACAAATCCTTCACCTTTTCTAGTCTTCCCCAACCAAAGGCCACTTTCATGTCCACTTCCCTGCAACACCTTTTCTCTGCTGAGGAAGAAAGGACCCTGGAGAGAAGATGTGGGAACCTGTGGTAATGTGCATTTGCTGTGAATGCTCACTTTGGTGAAATATTACCAGTCAATTTTTTTTNTGGTGAGGAGGTAAGGGGGGCTGTGAATTCCTGCTTTCTCCTGTATTTATTCTGGCAGGATGAACTGTGCAAAAGGGAGCTCTCTGTCAGTAGTGTGCATGCTGACAGTATCATTGTAGGTGAAGACTGTGCTCTCTGAACAGTTCTTATAATTGTGCTAAAAATTAAACTAGATAAATTATCCTGGAAGTTTATTGTGGAATTATATATTCTAAGCAGTTTTTTAAAAAACATTTTTCACCTGGCACAAGCATTTGTTCAAAGTGAGTAGGAACTGAGAGCAAACAAGCAAATACCTCAGAGTCTTGGGGTAGCTTGCATGACTGTCATCTAAGTGATTGCCATGTCACACATCTGCTTTGTGATATGTCACTGCCTTTCTATAACATGCCACATCCTAAGCACTGTGCTTAGTGACAGCATGTCACTCACCTCACTGTCATGCACAGGCTTGTAGTACTGAAGCCTTCTTTGGAAATGGATAAAAAATTGAAATTTGCTTTGTGTTTGCACAGTGAGTTCTGAAAGAGTAGGGAGAAAACTGATTAACAGAAAAATGGGAATAGACTCCCACTTGTTGGTTGCTTTCTGTTACCAGTTAATTCTAGTCCAGTTAGCACACATTTTGCACCATTTGGTACAATGTTCCACCCATTGTCCTTTGGAAAGAAGCTGCCTGTATTGGAGGCACTCAGGAGCTGGGCATTTTATAAAGGTAAGTCAGGGTTCTGACAGATTAACTCTGACAGATTTAGATGCAGTGATAGAATGCTCACACTTTACACCTTGCTTCTCAGCTGGAAGTAACCACCTGAAGAGCAAAGGCACCAGAATGGATGTAGCTCATAGGCCACGGGCAGTCCAGCTGAAACTGCTTATGAAGGAAGCACTGTCAATCTGGGAACAAACATCCCATTTCATAGTACGGGCGTGGAGATGGGTGGAAGGAACACTGCGAATCACAACAGGTAAATACCTGAGGGAAATGTAGCTCTTCTGCTGAATGGGCCAGAGGTCCGAAGGAGGATGTGGCAAAGGCCAAGATGCTCAGCACCTCTTGGCCTCAGTCTTTCCTGGTAAGGCCCTCCTTCAGTTTTCCTGTACTGAGTCAGCTGCTGCTTAATTCCTTACTGGAGTGGCCAATGGGTGAGAGTGCACCCTGTGAAGTTTTGCAGTAGATACAAGACTGGGAAGAGTCTTGGATAGACCAGGTACTGTCATTCTGAGGGACCTGGAGAGGAGCTCACAGAAGTCTCATAAAGGTCAGCAAAGCAGAGCAAAGTGCTGCACCTGAGTAGCAGTAGTCCTGTGTGGCAGTAGCTGCTGAGGGGCAGCCAGCTGAAAAGCTCTACAGTGGGACACCTTGGTGTCCTGGTGGATGAGAACTTTGTCACCAGATCCAGGGACCTGAACTTTCCCCTCAAATCAGCAGTGGTGGAATACATCTGGTTGTGCTTCCAATTCTGAGCTCCACAGGACAAGAGATATGACAAGAGGAAATGGATACAACTGAAATATGGAACATTCCAGTTAAATGTAGGGAAAAACATTTATAGCAGGAATGATGAGACAGAAACACATTTTCAACAGAGCTTGTGAAGTCTCTTTGCTTAGAGATAGATATTCAAAACCTGTTGGGACCTGGCTCTGAGCAGCTTGCTGTGGCTAGCCCTGCTCTGACCAAAGCGTTGAGCTAGACAATCTCCTCCAGAGGTGCCTGCTGCAGCCAGTCTGAAAGTCTGAGATTCTAAAGCTCACACATCAGACTCCGTCTCTGGACCTGAAGACAGTTGTGCTTTAAAATTTGCTTGCTGAGTTGCTTTACTTTTGTTTGATTGTCAAGAGAATACAACGTACAAAATGCACTACTGGGCTAGTGTTTGCGAAAGACTTGTTCCACCTCAGGGAAATAAGGGAAACAAAGTAGACAGTGGTGCAAATCACCAGCTGGCAGTTTTAAAAGGTATCAACTGGAAAGAAATTCCTTATAGGTATTTGTGGGTCTGATTTTCTGAGTTCGTGAAATTTT
>VZUA01047368.1:565-27740 GCA_013401035.1 Horornis vulcanius
AATGTAAATATCAACTTTTATTACGTAAGAAACAAATATATCACAACTTTCACTTCACAACATATTTGTTCTGGTTTGATGACTAAAGTCATCTCTTTGAAATACTATGTGGAACTCAAAAATAGCTTGTTCTTGTCATAGACTTTACCAGGTGTCCTTCAGAGGTCCTGAAAAGCAAAGGAGAGATGTGCTTTAGAAGTCACTTTTGCAAGCAGTTGCATCATGAGGTGTATGAGGGCAGACAGCAGGCAATGAGTAACACTTGATATAAAACAATTGCTGTGCTTGGGACTGACAAGCTGAGATGTGCATGCTCACAGAAGTCTGGTGGGCATTGCAGTCAGACAAGACCGTGGGAGAGAAAAGAAAGGTTGAAGGACTAGAGAAAATGTTACTGCAGATAAGCCTACAGCACAGAACTGCTCACTTGGAAAAAAACGTGTATCCTTGAAATGGATACACAAATTCAGGTTGCTCATTGCACACTACATTAGCAACTGGGCACTGCAATAAAATGACAACAGTCAATGCTGATTCACCTACAGGCAGGTCTGCCTCATCAGTAGAGCCAATAAAAATGGAAAGGACGGAAAATGTTTTTCAGGAGGACATCTGCGAGCTACTGCACCACTACTCTCTCTCTCCCTTAGTTAATGTCAAAACTTTTAGAAGATGCAAAATCCAAGAGCAGATATTTTTTGCAGTAATCTTGTCTGGAAAGAACATTTCTTTCTAGAATCATGTTGCTTACAAACTATTTAATTCCTCAATGCATAAGTAGTTTATGTCCTTTCTAACCTTTGGGAACTTTAGAAGAAGTGCCACATTTATGGAAAGGAAAGGAACATTTTCTCATTTTACTTCAGTCTTGAAAGGAAACAATGTCTTTTTGGGAGCAGGGGGATGGGTTGTTGGGGATGAAAAGACAAAGAAAAGACATTTCTCCAAATTTTATCTCCAAGAAAAGCCTTTTAATCTTTTCTCTTACTTTTTGAGGCCCAGCTGAATGCCAAAAACTATCCTATCATCAATTTTATAGTACAGTTTCAACACTGCCAAGCCAAATTCACTTCTTCCTTACCCTTTCAATGCTATGTTCCTGCAAGCTTTGATGTAGAAGAAAAACCAAGAGTAGATGTAGAAGTAAACCAAAGAAAAAATAATTGTGAATGACTTTAAAAAAATAGTAGTAGCTAAATGGAACAACTGCAAGATTCGCATGTCAAGTACTTTGCTAATGCATAAGGTTCCTCTTGCTGATGCTCTTAGTTCTAAGGGCAACTCCTTTTTAATGAAGAAGATGTTAAACAAAATCTGCAGCATTTTTTTAATTAAAAGAAATATCCTCAAGTTTATTCTCTGAAGAAATAATGATCTTCATAATTAAAAATGAGTCACTTCTGGTTTTATGCTGCAGTGCACACTGGTGCACAGAAACACCCAAGTGAGTTAGGCACATTATGAACAATGCCATTTAATTAGGAATTTTCAATAGCAGCAATCATGGGATAACTTAAAGCTTATTATTAAAATTATTATTTTATTCAGACACAATCTCTGTAGAAACATAAAGCTGTTCATGGAACAGCTTTCCTAGATTATTCTGGTTTTATGATAGGCCACACTTCACATACAATTAATCTCATTTTATGGGTCAAGTCAAGTAACAGCAAGAGAAAAGACAATCTTGGCATACCAGTGGGAGGTGGCTCAGCAGCTCATCTACAGAATCGTAGTTTTCTGAAAAGGATGGTTCAAGGAGTTCTGCTTCATCTCGAAGTTTAGCAGGATTTAGCTCTTCCTGGCTGTTGTGGGTCAGAAATGAGTTTTATTGCTCTCAGAAGAAAAAGCAAAGAAAGCAAAGCCTTCTTCTAACTGTAGCTTCTTCACATTTTCTTATGTTTAAACCAAACGGTTACAGAACATATGAAATAGCATGTTTAATGAATAATGAGACATGATATTTAAAAACAGATGTCTAAATTAGTGAATATACAAAGAGAATACAAGGTCTATAAGATGTATGCTGGCACATCTCACCCAAAATGATTAGGACATATCAGGGATCTTCAAATTCTCATTTCATGTGTTTACAGAGAGGCAAATTTTCAACATATTTCTTTATAAAATTGTTATTCGTGTTCCATAGCTCCATGGGTTTTTTTCCTTATGAAGTTTTTTTTCTAGCTAAAAACAATTTAAGAATCTGTTGGAAAATTTTTAAAATTACCAGATGCCATCTCCTCTTTATTCTTCTATTCTAATCTGACTGTGGTGTCTGTTCCAATCAGGAAAAAAATGTTTGCTTGTCCTCTCTGTATGCATACATGGATGAAAGCCTTTTCTGTCTTACTGCTATAGAAGTAAGGAAAGAATATGTATGTGCTTTCTTGTAGTACCTTCTTTTTCCAGTTAAAACTGAGTTTAAGTATTTCTTCACAGCCATCTGCTTTCGAAAGCGGCTGTAGTTGTCAGTGAAGACAGCATCAGAGTGGCGTTTGACAGGGCTGTCCTGGGAGCTGGAAATACAATTACAAAGGAAAAATTAGGAGATGATATCTGTTTAAAAGAAAATACCATTAAATGAGTGAAGTAAGCTTTATTATATTGATTAGCCTAATAAAAAAAAACTTTCATTTCAGCTTTCATTTCCATCTATGACTTTGGAGTTTTCATCTGCTGAAAAGGAGCCACTGCTTCCACTGCTTCCTATGTATTTTAATAATAAGGATCAAATTCCAAAGATTGTTATTCAGCCTTTTGGGAAACACCTTCCACTGTTTGTCTTCTCAATTTTGCCATAGCCTATGCAATTAGGATACATGGTCAATTATTTCTAGAGTCCTTGTCCCAAGAGCTCTGCAAGATCAAGTGGTTAAGCGTGGATTTCATGACTCTCTCCTGCCTGTTCTCACACCCCAGGCTGCACCTTTTAATAAATAAATTTTATTCTAATTTCTATCATTTGTGTGAATATATTTCAGTTCAATGCCAAGGTACAACCTGGTTTAAGCTGCAATAATTCTTAAAGGACCTCATCACTGTTTGCATTGAATACAGTGGAGGTGGAGTCTGCCACTGAGGAAAGTTAGAGTGCAGCATCACATAAGTAGCTATAAATGCTTGGCCTAAGATTTCAGAAGACAAAACACACCTTGTGAAAGTCAAACCTGGAGGCCTTTTCTTCGTGCACAATCGTGGGAAATGTCAGAGTGTTCTATTTTAAATAGCCTATGTTAGTTTACAGCACATGAGAAACTGGAACTGTATGTTCTGGAACAAAGGCAGTACTGAATAAACAGAGGACCTGAATTTTACTCAGCTTTTGAGCATATGAAATAGGCACTCAGTAGTATTGTCACACTGGCTCACAGTTGCTGCTTATAGATTTGAAAACAAGGAAAGTATACAGCGATCCTACCCAGCACCCTGTGCCCGTTAGTTTATTAACATATTGGTCTGGAAGTTTCATCCAGACCCCTAGTCTATGAATTTGCCTCATTCTTTTTTGAATTCTGATGAAATATAGATCTCACAAACATCTGTCAGTGTGTTCTACAGCAGGAAAAAGAAACTGTACCTTTACATTTTCAGTATAAATCAATCACTTCCTGATTTCATTCTGTATTCCCCTGTTGTTAAGTACTGAGTGATCAATCACTTTGTATTTACTTCTGCCACTCATCCACCAAGCTAGTAAAAACACTACTGAAAATAAGAATTAGCAATTTGGCATGATAAACATTATAATATTTCCAGTACACATTTTCCATGCTTTGTGAAGTGTCTGCTGCTCTACCCCTCACAGGTGCATCAGGAATAAATCGTAACATACTCATTTAGTAATATCACTAAATACTTATACAGGATTTTCAGCTCCCCCTTAATTATATAAGCTTCTCTTTCAGTATCTCTAAATCACAAAAAGGAGACCTTGGATACACACGGGTAAAATAATTGCCAATAAAGCCAGCTAGGAAAAAAAATCTACCTAATGCAAGTGTCACCTCACCTAACTCGTTTTCTAATAAGCGAATGCAGATATCTCTTCACAGCAAGTTTAGCCAAAAGATTGCTGTAGACACTGGAGAAAATTCCATCAGCATGCCTTGCATTTCTGAAATGGACAATAAATAAACTCTACAATACAGCCTGGGTTCATATAATTTTGATAACGTTCATTTTGTAAATATACTGCTTTCCTTAATTTAAGTATTGTACATCTTAAAGGGAACTAATTTCATAAAATAACTTCCAGATTTTCACAATATACTCTTTACTTCTTGAAGTGAATGCATTCATCATGCCAGAATGGCAATACAATCAACATTTCTGCCAACATCCTTACTGCTACCACGATGCAAGCAGCGGCTGTGGGATTTTCTTCTGTAATTGAGTCTTCCTTTCCTAATTCTCAGTTTGAAAATGTGAATGAATTTTTGGCAGAAATCAAGTAGTCCATCGTCTTTTGTATTTATGATAATAAAGAAACTCACCTATCAATAATTCTGGACAGATCAAAATAGAATTTCTCATTTTCAGGTAGTGTGTTCTGCAAAATATCTGATTCTGACTTTAATGACCCACGGGCTTGGTCAGGTTCACTGGCTCCAGCAAATGGCATTCTGTTTCCCAATCTGTTGGAGAAAGAAACCACGTAAAGTACTGAGGACATGCGACACTTTACTAGAGTTAACATTCTGGTTTGTGTCAAAATGTACATCTACCTGCTTTAATCAGCAAGACATTTTAAAGAAATCTGGATAATTCAAAAAATCACTTCCTGGTAGAATCCATGCTTAATTGTAGATTAATTGACGTAACAGATCCTTCTCTCAAATTCACATTTTTCTAGATAAATGTTGTCACTGAAGGCAATTTATTCCAGTGCATAATGTATGATAATCACAGTACAAGTGACAACCATGAAGCTTTTTCTAACAACTGTATTTTGTATAAATGATGGATGAAATTAACAGCCTCTACCCAAGCAAAGTGAAAATTGTTCCTGTGACGTACTTACCTCCCAGTTAAGATAGAAGATGTGCATTGAAATGCAGAATGAAACAGTTCCTAGGCCTTCTCCAAAGAAAGCAAATACACCAAGAACTTCAAACTAAATAAAAAGTGCAGTCATGTATCTCTACATGTTTTTATTCTCTCATGTTAGAAGCTAAAAAAATCTTCACATTTAATCTCTTAAAATATATCATGGCAGTTGCTCTGTATAAACTGACGTACAGTTACTTCACATTTTCGTAAACTGCGGTTTCTTATGAAGTGTCATATTTTATCAAGGGCAGTCTGACTGCATAGCAGTGGTTTGGCATCATTCCTTCTGGCTGCACTGATATTCTGTGGCAGACAAGAGGCCCCCATCATTGTAGGAAACCCCTGCGTGTGACAACATGCAAAAATCACATACTAAAACTAAGACAGACTTATGCCCCTGCAATTTTAAAGTCGCTATTAGCACTATTTATATCTCTGATTCACGTAAGACTTCTGTCTGGTAAAAAAAAAAAAAAAAAAAAAAAAANGCTGTGTAAAATGAACCGGCTCAATCACACCTTTTGGAAGTCAGTCACTGTGCTTTTTTGCGTGTTTTCATTGGTCCTCCTACACTTCATGTTCCTCTTAACTAAATACAAACCGCACCGTTCTGTCATCTGATTTAAATTAGCTGGACCACTAATAGCAACTTCGACCAGCCGAAGCATGCAGAGGTACAAAACCTACCCTCCGCTCTGTCCCCGTGGACCCGTTCACGTCCAGGGGCTCACTGTGACCCACATCCCGTCCGCCCCCCGCACACCGCGGTCACCGCCACCAGCCCGTGGGGCAGCTCCGCTGCAGCCGCCTCGGGAGGTGCGTGCGAGTCCCGGGGGCTTTCACAGGCTTGGGTTCTGCGGGCACGGGCACTGAGCCGCAGCCTCGCCGCGGGACCCCGCGCACCCGCCCGACACCGGGAAAACACCCGACGGGAAGCGCCGCACTGCGCGCTCCTTGGGAGGGCGCTGCGGAGGGCTGGCGCTTCTCACAGCCCCTTGGGCCACGGGCCGGGGCTGGGCAGGCCCCTGCGGGCGGAGGGGCTGGGAGCGCGGAGCGGAGCGCGGAGCGGAGCGCGGCCTTACCGCGGGACGGGAGGGAAGGCGGCGCCCCGCGGGGGCAGCGCCCGCGCCCGCCAGCAGAGGGCGCTGAGGAGGGCGAGGGCGAGGAGGAGCGGGGAGGCGCCGCGGTGCTCCATGGCCGCCACCTGCGGAGGGAAGAGCGCAGCCGTCACCCTCCGACACGGCCCGCCCGCACCCGTCCGACCCGCGACGGGGCACTGGGGCTTCGCCTCGGGCCGCCGAGCGACTGCCCCGGCCCCGGTCCCAACCCGGTCCCTTTCCCGAGAGACGCCGCCGCCGGCCAGCAGGGTCGCGATGGGGAGGGAGCTGCCGGCGGTCAGGGAGAGCTGGCATCCCCGAAGGCGACCCCCGGTCCGGTGCGAGGGGCAGCGGTGCCCGGGGCTCAGCGACTTCAGCAGTAGGGGAGGGTCCCGCCCCGGCTGCCCTGGGCTTTCAGAACCTCTCCCCACTCCCCGACGGCCGGGATGTCTCCCATGCAGGTCCGGGAGGGGAGAAGAGGAGCGATGATACGGGACGGGCACATCCTTCCTTATCCACTGGGAAGTTGCCGCTGTGGCGGGGAGAAAGTTACTCACGGAGCCGCGAGTCCGTCGGTGGTTCTGGCTGGGCGGGCGCGGAGCGGAGCGGTCCTGGGGCAGTGCGCCCTGCTCCGCTGCGCGGCTGCCGGGGCGGCGGCAGAGGGTGAGGAGGAGGATGGAGAGGAGGGCTCCGTCTCGCCGCACGCTCTGAGCTGCCCGCCGCGCCACCGCGTTTTATAGCGTTTTACACGTTTCTGCTTCCGAAGAAGCAATCACGTTACTGGAGAGACGTCACCCTTCCCAGGGGGACGGTCGCTTTGTTCAGGACAGTCAGAGACTTATATTTAACACATGAGCAGTCGCGTACCTCTTCCCCCTTCCTCTCACCCCCACCCCCCGGCCATTATTTGATTTATGTTAATGACATAGTTTTGAGGAGCGGAGCCCCGTCGGAGGGGTGATTCCGCCTCGCCAGGCGGGAGAGCAGGCGGCCGTCGGGGTCCGCGGGGGCACGCCACACCGCGCATCCCTGCCCGCAACCCGGGATAGCCGGAGCCAAGGTGGCTGCACTCTCCAGGGCCTCGGCTCCCTCCCCCCACACTCCCCCAGCCCCCGTGCTTCCCTGAGGAGCGCCTTCCGCGCCGCGGGGTTGCTCCTTTCCCCAGCTCCCCGGCAGTGTATCCGCGCTAAACTGGTCCCTCTCGGGCCCTCCACATGCAAGTCCCTGACGGGGGTTCCCGCTCGAGGTGCGCAGGAATTTGGTCCGAAAAACAAAATTTTCCTACGGGTTTTAGTTTGATTTTAGCAGGTGTCGGGGGGGTTTCTACTCTTCGCTATTTTGTTTAAGCTGCGTGCGTGTTCGTGGCACACGGATTAAGCCCCGCATCCCAGCGCCGCTTGGTGCAGCCAAGCACAGCGGGTGCTTGTGACGGTTCCGCGGATCCCAGCGCCGGCACGGGCGCGCAGGGAGCGCGGCTGGAGCGTATGTTAAGCCCCCTGAGCAGGAGGGGGATCCTTCCTTCTGAGGTGCCTTAAGCCCAAACCTCGGGAATGACACAGCAAGGGAGAATCGGTTTCAAGCCTTTGGCTTTTCTCCTTCGAACTTTCCCTGCCTTAGAGAGATCTGTGGGCAGCAGAGAAAGAAACACAGGGAAGTGGGCGTGGGACCCGCGGGCCGGCCGGCAGGACAGCGCTGCTCCAGCAAGCACCTCTTCAGTGTCACACCGTGTCTTTTCGGTGCCTGCCCTGGAATATTTGCCAAACAATTGAGGAAGAATTTCGGCTGTAAAGGTCATTATCCTATTTTTTTTTTTCCTTTAGCCTTTGTGCCTCTAATCCTCCTACTCAGTCAGTAACGATTGTACCAAATCCATACAGACGATTTCACCATTTCTTCTTACTTCTAATAAGTTTTTCTGTTTCTTGTTTCACTAAAGGTTAGGCAGGCTCAATGCCGAAGATTCTGCGATGCTTAATCACATTTTCTAATTCAGTTACATAAAGAATAAGTGAATTAGATTAAAAATGCCTGGAAATTTGTTTCTCGGATGACAGCTGTGACTAAAACCAGAGTTCCTGCAGTAGTCTAATTTCAGGAAATTTTCCCCTTGTTACTACATAACTAAGGGTCGAAGGAGCTATTGTGCTCCGGAATGGCGGGATGAGCATCAATGGCGCCGTATTCCCCTCACCTCAGAAATATCCCCGCTCGGGCGCATAGGCGTTGTGCCGTATGCACGACCTGGGGAAGTGCAGGGGACTTCATTCAACTACTTGCAAGAGGAGAGAGGAAGGAGAAAGCCTGGGTGGCGTAGGGACGCGTGGCTGGGGCACCGCGAAGTCTGCGGTTGCCCAGTCTCCCGGCCTGGAGCGGCGAGCGACGAGGGGAGGCGGCACTCGGGACCCCGCGGCCAGAGCGGGTTCGAGGGGCCGCGGCTGCCCCCGCTCCCGCTCCTCAGCCCCAGTTCCCAGCCCCTCTTCTCCTCCTCAGTCCCGCTCCCGCCGAGGGCGCCGCTGCGGGAAAAGCCAAACGCTGCTGGCAGCAAGAAGCGGAGAAGAAAGAAGTTTCCTTCTAGCGCTAGCAAGCCTGAGTTAGCGCAGCCTGTAGAGGGGGTCTCGCAGGAGTCCTGCGGACTGCGGTCCCTGGGAGGGAGGAGGGGAGAAGCCAATCCAGTCTAAGGGATATGTGAAAAACAAGTCTGCTGTCAGCAGCGGCGTACGTGCAGTATGGGTGGCTGCATGCTCTGAGGAGATGTATATAGACTAAAAATTGGAGAATCACTGACAAATCAGGGCTTTCTTACCATGCTGTACCATTTGGGCTGTGATGTACTGCACTGCACCCTTCCATACCGTACCTGGTTTGCTGTGTCTTTGTTCCCCTTCTTTGCAGGTAGTACACTAGGTTGGGCAACATGCTGTCAGGCTGGCTAAAGTGACTTCAGAACCTCTCTAGGAATGACAGTATTGATAAAGAAACCCCTCTAGAGCTCCCTTAACGATCTGAGAAATTTGTAGTGCATTTGTTCTTACAATACCATCTTTTTTCCATATTCTATAGACAAGAAATTGAGTCATAGGGATATCAAGTGGTTCCTCTTGTTTACTCAGGAAGTCTCCAGTGGAGCTTTGAATTGACCCCAAATGCCCCAAACATTCTTCAGTTGCACTAACAATTGCCTGCATTTCCCTTCAGCACCCTGTTTTGAGCCACCATCTCCTCCACTTGAAGACAAATTGAAGAAGAAATACCACCTCCCCCTTTCTGCTTAGTCCTTCCACACATTTCTCGAGAGGATTTTCATTGAAGGAGGTTGGTTTGGGATGACTGATGAGGGTTTGGGATGGCAATCCAAGTTCTGTCTTTTCCAATTTTTTCCCTCTGAAACTGAAGAATACACTACTATTTCCACATGTGAATAAGTTTTGATAAGAGTAAGTCATTAAAAGAAAAATAAGTCTTTATAAAGAGACATGCAGAAAAGACCCTTTCCAACTGATGTCTTAAATGAGCCCTCTAGATCTAGGCAGATGAAACCTTCTTGGTAGCTCCCACTGCTTTGAACTGGCAAAAACTGTGCCCTTTCAGGAGAGTGTTAATTGAGAGAAAACAGGGCTTGGGAGCTTTTCCAGTATAATAATTAAACACAGGCAACTCCTGGGAAATCAAGAATTTTTCAGTACTTTTTACAAGACTCCTGATGCATAGCACCCTCACATTTACTGAAACGTCTATCTTTATGTGCTATCAAATATCTTTTGGTTATTCGCCATTTTTGCTTCAATTTCTTCTTTAGTGTTTCACTTAATTAAAAAAAATCAAAAAATTACAATTATAAAGTTGCAATATTTAGGAGGGATAGAAAACCAATTAGACAAGATGGACCAAAGAGCAGAAGTTTTCTGAAAGTTTGTCTTACCATTTGTATACAAACTTGTGCAGTGTATATAAATCAAGTATTACCTAAAATAGCTCAATCATCTGGAGTAAGAAATTTGGGAGTTCTAAGGTTTGTTAGGTAGATTTGCTTACTATTTTTAGAATGTAAAACTGTTCTGAAATTGATGTGCTAAATATCTCTTAAAGCTAAATCCTTAGAGGAGAGAAATCTGCTTAGTTCCATGAAGGACCTGCTTAGCATTTACCGAATTTATCATGTAATTGTATTTTAAAAAGAGAATTATATCAGAAATAGAATTAACATTTTGTTTGGCCAAAAAAAAGAAGATAAAAATACTAAGAGACTTGTTTTAGGACTTTCGTATTCTATCAGAAAAGGAAACTTCTACTGACTCATGAGCTCTCTCTTACGAATCATCGGGTTAGCAGAAGGTCCCCTGTGCATTACAGCTCATGTTGCTGTGGATGAGTTCAGAAACTCTGCCTTTGATCCCATAGCCATAGCACATTGATCCATGAGTTTTTAGAGCTTATAGGGCAGATTGATGGTGCACTACTATCCAGCAGCTAACAGAACAGCTTTTTCAGCTTTCACTAAAGAGATAACAGATGAAAATTCAAGAAACTGTACATGAAGAATAAATATGCAACTAAAAATTGATAATCTAACCTGTCCTTGTCTAATCCTATAATGACATGATTAGCATATTCTTCAATATCTGCTTTCAGCATCGTGTTGCACTGCTTTCCCATAAATACTCATATTCCTCAAAATCACCTGATTTGAAAAAACGGATAAAATGTTGAGGTGAAAATGCTGATTTTTTTTTT
This sequence comes from Horornis vulcanius, assembly GCA_013401035.1. Taxonomy (NCBI): domain Eukaryota; kingdom Metazoa; phylum Chordata; class Aves; order Passeriformes; family Scotocercidae; genus Horornis; species Horornis vulcanius. The sequence continues at coordinate 11,446 of VZUA01047368.1, forward strand.
CCAGCTTCACTTTCTTTGCAGCTATCTTTGAAGCTATCTTTGAATGCTTTTATAGAATAAATAAGGAGTTTATTCTTGCAGGTAAGTTTTATTACAGAAGTACAATCCACATTCTATCATACCTTTAGCCTGAGTGAATTCAGAAATGTGATGGCAAGCAGAATAAAACACAGACAAATATTTTTAAATTAAAAACTCGTGAGTTGCCTTCTGCAACAGAAACATCCAGGAGAATAGTGCTTGTCTCCTCTGATCCCAGGCTTTGGAAGGGCTTACAGTGGAACAGGGGAGCCTTCACTTCTTCTCTCACCCTTTTTGAGTCCTGCTTTCATGTCAAAAGTGTGGATCCTCAGAGCAGCATTGTCAACTGAAGCAAACTCCTGCAATGTGTAATTACATTAACAATTATATTGTTTGTACCACTTGAACAAGTTCCTCCTGTTCCAGGTGGTACCATTTCATTATCAATCTGTGGGTTTAAATTTTTCAAAACCAGTTTTCAAAACCACTGGAACATTTGGATTATGCCCGTGACTCCCAAACAGGCTTCCACCACTTGCATTTGTATGTCTGGGTATGTCAGCAGCATCCATGTCACAGACCTGCTTGATTAAAACTTCTGTGTAGATGCAATGATGAGCAAAAGGCATTCAAGAGAGCTTCTGGCTCCTGTGATACCTCCAAGGGTCTTTCCCCCTTTCCTGGGATCGTATCTGGGAAAACTCCTAATGCTTCTAGTAGAGCCCAAAATGCAATCTCAGCTTCTCTCAAAGACTCCAAAGCAGCTTGGAACAGACATTTTGTTCTCCATATTCTTATGTTGTCTGGTATGTGTGTGGACTACTGCTTCATGTCCATCTGGTTCATGATATGTGGCTGTCCTAGAAGTGTCGGTCCAAATTCCATCTCATTTTTTAGCATGGATGTAATGTTTTTGCCATCCTGCTCTCACTATCAGACACAAGTATTCTACACTCAGGAAGATCTGTGACTACACAAGCTTTAACAGGAGCTTTAACATATCTGGTTTTTGTTCAAAGCAATTTCCTTCTAATGTTTCGCCTGACTTGTTTAAAGGATTCCATTTACCTTAAAGCCCAGAAAACCACGTGGTAATCCAAAGTTTGTCAGGAAGCAAAGTAATTTCCGATTTGGTTGTGTTGTATTCTTTGTTTTGAACAAGTTCTCTGAAATATGTCCTATTTCTACCAGCGCAGTTATAATCTTCAAACTTCAGCAAAGGATCAAATGATTCTTTTATCACCAGGTGTGTTTCCCTCTCCTGCAGCTTCTCCAACCCAATCCTCTTCTCTGCAAATCTAAAATAAACTCTGTATATGACAAGAATGTGTATTTTAGATATCATAACATTCAGTCTGAATTTCCCATTCATTTTCACCCAACTTTTTTCTTCATGGCTTTGGAAATAACAAAACTGGATTTTCTATGGTGAACCTTTGAAAAATCACTTTATTTTTTATTATGTACTTACATGTGTAAATATCTGTAAGCTAATATCTAATTGTCTAAACAGATACTAAGAGCAATCTTTCAAACCCATGTCCCTACATTTTCCCCATGCTCTGAGGCCCATCACCTGTCCTGTAAGATGGGACCTTATGGAAATCCTTTTGTCTCTACCTGCACAAAAGGAATGCAGAATAGAAATAACATCCAAAATCCATTTGGGTTATCTGTTAAAAGTAAAATGCATAAACAGTACCATAGTGGAGTTCAAAATTTCGAAGTCTGAGAGCAAACCTGCCTAGGGTGCCTTACCTCACTGTGATTCACTATTGACACTCCCCTTATGTAGTCTGCAAGTTTATCAGGATCTTGGGGAATCCAAGTTTCCTTGGGAAACTAACAGTGCTAATGACTAGGAGTGCATCTGCAAATGCAGGCAAGCTGTTAGAAGTCTCTTTGCCGCCTTACCTAATTCCTATGTTGCAAAAGCCATGAAGTATGAAAGAATTTAGTCCATTTACACCTTAGTAACCATATGATAGGAATCTTTCATGGGTTGTAACTGTAACATCTGTGCTGAAAACACTGCTATACTTCCCCAATTTTGCATAGATCCTTTTTCCTGTGTATAATACAAGATGTTGGTTCTAGGCTACGTGGCCAAATTCTTTTTGTCTTCCCCAGTGAAAACTGCCACTATTGCACTGTCTGGAAGCTTGTGAGAGCAGACATACCAGCTCAGGATATAAAAAAAACCACGTCAGTCGGGCTGGAAGGCTCATCTTAAGATGCTAATTATGCCAGGATAACTTTATCCCTTGAACTGACCTAATCATCACAAGTTCTTTATTTACCAAGCTGAAAAAAGAAACCATCTAAAAGCTAGAGCAGAAACAAGCTAAAAATGCTTCAGTCTCAAGCAATTACCACTATTGTCTTCATGGAAAAAGAGCTGAGAGAGGTTTTCTAAAACTGTCCATGTGTATAAAGGGCATAGTGTAACGTGCTGTCTCTTAGCACTACTTTAAGCCTAATGTACATTATTATGGCTGTGGAAATCTATATTCACATTTAGTTGCCACACAGAAGCCATACAGAAGAAAGTATCAATCTGTTAGTTTATCATCCTTAATAAATGATATAATTTGAACTTGACTGGTTTTGAAAGAATTTCTGTAGTCTTCATGGACAAGAGAGATAACAGTTCCAACTTAGTTTATCATTTAATTCAACTCCACAGGTCACCCGAACAAGCGATAACTGCTACATCTTGTTTAATTGGCTTTGTGGCCAATACATCAATGGCTAATTACCCTTTCCATCTTACATGAAGCATTAAGAGTGTTCCAGTAAACATAGCACCACAGTCAATATATTCCCCTTTATTAAGTACACATCGATAGATCCAATACTAATAAATTTCTAAGAGATTTTGGGAAATGACAATTATCACAAAGATAAAAGACCTTAATAGGCACGGCAACACCTTTGATAGTCATCCTGTGTGCTGTCATCATGTATGTGTATAATTATATTCTACAGTTTGTTTGCATTTTTGAATGTGGCAAATGAATTAAAGCGATTTCTGCAGAAATAAGTGAAACATTCAGCACCAGAATCAGCACTATTGAATATCAATACTAAAATGTTGCTAATTGTTGGACCTAAACCATGGTCCTTAGCTCACTGAAATATGCTAAACTTTTTGCTCAAGTTGTACTAAGGCATGAATTAATAAATTTTTAATGTAGATTTGAATCTTGCCCCTGGTGACTCTGTGTCAATCATGTGGTTACATCAATAGCTGCACAGTAAAAATCACTGTGTAACTATTTTCCAGCATGTAACTACAGGATTTTCAAGTATTATTTCATGTAGTAGATAGTTATTCTGTACACTTCCAGCAGTCCAAGTCACAAGTAATTTTTTTGTCTAGTCTGAGATATTATCTAGTTTAATAGAAAATTTTTCCATAGCTGTGAAATCACACAATGTCACAATAGAAAATTATATCACACACACAACACTAGGTGTGAAAAGGAAAGAAAAGGTCATCTGTTGCAGGTATTCTTCCTGGTTTATTTTCAGAGATGCTCTCAGGTTGCTTCTAGTAGCTTCAGTTTGGAAAGAGGGGAGAGGATCTTTCAAGAAGATTATCCAGGCAGGGCTTCTTTGTCTATTGACATTTCTCAATAACTGTTGTAATTTTGAACACTGGATTCAAAGACCTTTGGAGTGAAATGGTAGCAGAACAATTGGCTCAAGGAGGTTTACCTTTTTCTTAGATCTTGAAACAAATATGTTGAATAGTATAGTTTGCTTTTTAAGACAAAATGTACTTTAAACTGAAGCTAAATCCATTCCTGTCTTAGCCTCTATTCCCTTATGCACATTGCTCCAGCCAAAATTTTATGGCTCNATCTCCCAACTTGACTACCACAAGCTGGCTAGGAAAAATTTAATGATTGTCAGCTTGGAAGATGAAGAGCATTGTAATGTGCAGTGTAGTCATATTTTAGCTACCTGCTATATACACTGCCCAGTAAAGGACTGTGCTTACTAAAAAAGTTGCATACCATTCATGCAGAATTTGTGCACAGTAAAAGATAGCCGAATACAATTGTCCTAATAGATAGAAGGTTACAGGGGCACTCAGAAATGCATGTACAAATGTCATGTACAAATTTAAGAGAATGAAAATAAGCCAGAAACTGGAGTTATTAAAAAAATTCCACACCCTTTTTTGCAGTCCTCCAGAAAGCTCCAGACAAATCTGAACCCAAAGGATATCTCTCAGGATCTGCCAGAATAATGCATTTTGTCAATTCCTCATGCTGTCTAGAGGCAGTAAAGATTAAAAACAGTCTTTTCACAAGCCTCTAAGAGACTGTCCTGCTGGGGGCAGTTTGTCTTCCAACAGTCGTGATTATAAGCAGGATCATTGGAATGCTTGCCTCAACAGTCAGAGTAGTGACTGGCTGTCTGATGCTAGAACTGTCTTTACTCTTCTTTGCTTTCCAAACCCAACTCTAAAATGCCCCTCCAGAAGTGATCTTTATCAGTGAGACTCTAGAAAAATTTCTCTTTAGTCTTTCTTGCTGTCATCAATTATCATATGCACATCATCCAGAGAGATGAGATAATGTAAAAACCTCTGTCGAACAACAGAACTACCAAGACTCAAACATAGTAATTCAGAGGTTCCTAACCCTTCTCTCACATCAAATAGTAGAAAGAAATGGCCAAGCATTGATTCAACATGTCCTTCATTGTCTGCCTTTCATGTGTCTGCATAAGGATTTAAGGATCACCCTTTTATCCCTACAGAACTTTTTATGTGCTCAGAGGGAGACTGGGCAGTCAAGATGAGCAGAGTAGTCATGTGTTTTCATAGGAAAGAAACTTTCAAGAAACAGAAATCATTTGACAGATGAAAATTCTGTTCCTGAATTAGCATCAAACTAGTTCTTAAACTAGAATGATGTGTTTTTAATCAGAAATTATGTTCTGATTCAACAGAGTTATTAAATATATGAGTAATGTCACTGCTGCCAATAATAGAGCAATATAGATTAAACTACCAGTCAGCCAGAGCATTTGGAAGGTTAAGAGTAGATTGTGAATAAGTTTTTTCTGTATTGTGCAGCAAGGCTGTCAGTTGTGTCTCTAGCGTATCATATTTGCAAACCTACCCCTTAAGTTCAGGAATATATAATATAGTATATTTCTTATTTGCTTTTGATTCACTATGGTTTAACCCAGCCAGAAACCAAGGCCCACTTAACCCCTCACTCACTCCTGCAGCAGCAGGATCAGGAAGAAAATATGAAGGGTAAAAGGTAGAAAACTCACGGACTGAGATAAAAAACAGTTTAATAGGGAAAGCAGAAACTGCGCACACACGCAAATCACAGCAGGGAATTGATCCCTGCTTCCCATGGGCAGGCAGGTGTCCGGGAGAGCAGGGCCCCATCACAGATGCAAGTTACTTGGGAAGACTCCAAATATCCTCCTTTCCTCCTTCTTTCCCCTACTTTATACATTCTGAGCATGGTGTAATGTGATCTGGAATCCCCTTTGGTCAGTCGGGGTCACCTGCCCCTGCTGTGTCGGCTCCCAGCCTCCCATGCACCCCCAACTTCCCTTGCCATGTGGCAGTAGGAAAAGCAGAAAAGGCCTTGGCTTTATTTAAGCCCTGCTCAGCAGTACACAAAAACATCTCTGTTTTATCAACCCCGTGTTCAGCACAAATTTAAAAAAATATTCCCGTGGTCTTGTACTAGTACTATGATGACAATTAACCAACCCCAGCCAAAACCAGCAAAGCTGTTTTGTTGTACTGTTAAATAAAACAAACAGTTAACCTTGAAACTTTTTGATTGCTAGTGACTCAGATTTTGAGCACAAGCACAACAAGACTGTCTGAAACATTCTTGGTTTATTTTTAAATCTTTGTAATGTCCAGCACTGGAAGCAGCTTTTAAATCACATAGCCATTTAATGTCTTACAGGTGCTTTGAATGAAGCAGGAACATCTATTTATACCTCTGTGAACTGAGAAAATGCACTCAAAGGTTTGTGATGACATCTAGCCTTCAGTACCTTTGAAACGCCTGTGAGAAGTCATGCAGATGCATATGCCTTGTTATGGATCAGGGAATGCTCAGGAAAGACCATTCCAGGCATCTTTCAGGAGCACTGTCAGGACATCAAGCACACTCACACTTCCCTTATTTTGTGAAGTCATGGTAAATCTGCCATTCTCCAGCGTATTTGGATTAGTTGAATCCTGTCAATCTACACTGAGCTTTCACAGTGTTCTTTTTTCTCTCCTATGAATTTTTGGTATTATTTGGAATATCTCTGCCCTAGAGCAGGTTCCATGTATTGGTAAAAGAGATAAAAATTTGAAAATGCTTAACTTTGGTGTGTCAGAGACAGTTTAATTTTTTTAATAAATTTCAAACATGATTACATGATGTGGAAACATATTTAATGTTCTGTTTCCTAGTCAAAAGTGATTCAATGCCTAGAAGCATTTAGAAGCTTTGAAAGATTTAATTTAGTGTATATACAAGTTCCCAAAAAACTTGTTCTTGTACATGCAGGAATTTTTAGAGAAATTTTATATTACCCAAAATGATCCAAAAATGTCTACATCATGAATTAGTGCATTGTGGAGTTATGAGAATTTTGAAAGGGAAATCAAAATTTTTGCTAATTGTTGTCTGCCATTTAGTATTGACCAAAAGGTGTCTGTATCTTTCCATGACATTTGCCCAAGGGATTAGGGAAAAAAAAAAAAAAAAAGAAAAAAATAAAAAGAAAGATCAGTGCTTTGATGCTGGCAAACTAGTGCTAGAGAGCTTATCACACACAAACCAATCAATTCCTCAAAGTGATTTTCTGTATAAGAAAGTTCTGGCACAACAACAAAAGAATGGGATAGAGGGAAGATTTGTGTATTTTTATCATCATACTTATCCACAGATAGAGCTTACTGTGGATAAGTATGATGATAAAAATACACAAATCTTCCCTCTATCCCATTCTTTTGTTGTTGTGCCAGAACTTTCTTATACAGAAAATCACTTTGAGGAATTGATTGGTTTGTGTATTTTTATCATCATACTTATCCACAGATAGAGCTTACTGTGGATAAGTATGATGATAAAAATACACAAACCAATCAATTCCTCAAAGTGATTTTCTGTATAAGAAAGTTCTGGCACAACAACAAAAGAATGGGATAGAGTGAAGATTTGTGTATTTTTATCATCATACTTATCCACAGATAGAGCTTACTGTGGAATGAAATGGAGAAGCACTAAAGGAGAAAAGAAAAAGTTTCTGTCTAGAAAAGGTTTAAAGGGAATTCTTCCCTCCTATCAAAATAAAACAAACTTTAAATGATTACCAGGGTATACAGTACCGAACAGAGCATGGACAAAAATGGGACTCCTGCTTGCCTCTCCATGTGCTCAAGCTCTTAGACTGATCAGGGGTTTCATCCTATTTCAATGTGCAATTAATCATCAGCAACTTCTCCATACATGTCAAAGAAATGCATATCACTGCCAGCTGTGATTTGTGCTCATCTTAAGTTGGAGCAGGAGAGCAGCATCATCCTTCCTTCGTACACATCAACATGCTGCTATAAAATAAAGTGGATTGATATGGATGAAGGTCCAACACGAACTAGACAGGAATAATTTTGCATTACAGTGCCTTTCCATACTGTTCCTAGTCATAGGCACATCAGACAGTTATGTCCTAAATCAGCAAATCCAATTTCCTGCTATCTCGGTCCCATCACTATGTGTAATCCCTTTCATGATTAAGCTACTCTTGTTTAAAAGAACTCCTTGCTCTAAAATAGGGCAACTGCTCCTTCACAGCCCTCAGCACACAATCACTTGATTCTGCTGCTAAATAGATGAAAACATGTCTCTGATGCAGAATGTCTCCGGGAATGCAGACAGGAAACATGTTCACTGAAATAGCTCCTCAATCCAGTCCATGCCCATCAGGCGTTGCCACAGTCATGCACTAGTGTCGTCAGAAACCTGATGGAAGCCAAAAGCTCCCACAGAAGTCAAAAGCAGAAACAAGACTCACAAACCAGACTCCCCCTAAGCTGTTTCCTTTACCTGCAAACTGTTTGAAGGCAAAAGCATGGGATAATGCACAGACTCTGGCACAGTGAGGCCAGAGATCCATAGTGGAGTCTCTGGTGTTGCTGCTGCTACAGTGCGAGGCAGTTTGTTGCTTTGTGTCCTTTAAAAAGAGCTGCTGCTAGCAGTAGTTCACCTACTGAGTGCTGCAGTAGTTTCTTAGCACTCTTTAGTCCAGCTGGTTGAAAAATACTGAGCCAATTGTAGCCAATATTAACGTTAGATTAAACAAGAGATTAGGATCTTGTCATCCTTTTTGGCATTCAGAAAGGTAAATATCCAGACAAAGTCATACAGGAACTCCAAATACTCAATCCCTTTATTAACTCACTTTTATGAAGATACAGGAATTTTCCTTGAGTTTTAAGACATTTTAAGTTTAGTTTCTAAAATACTGTTCTCAGTATTTTGAAGTTATAGCAACACCTTTTTCTTCAGGCTGCTTTGGACTTGGCAGAGGTAAATTTCCAGTTAGTATTTTCTTTCCTTTTTTTTGTTCCAGAAGCTGTACTGCATCATAGACATCACCTAATTTCATCAAATGCTTATAGGTCAGGGATCTGGCATGTGTCATTTCACCTTTGAGAGGATATTTCCTAGTGAGCATAGTTTTCAGTTTATACTTAAGAATGGATGTTGAGATGATTGAAAAGGTTAAAAATAAATTACAAGTGAACTTTAAAAATGTGATTTGGCAAAAATACTGCGTGTTCAGTGTGTTACAGTATGGTAATCAGTAGCTGTCTGAGAAGGTGATCAGCAGCTCTTCAGTGGGGAAAGGTCAAGGAATATAGCATGAGCTACTTTTGTAAATAAGACGGAACATAAATATTCTCTGACAAAGAGCTGTCAAGTTCGGCCTTCTATATGAACCCATAACTGGAGTGACTCTTTTTGTGGACATGGGCAATAACATTTCTAGCATTTCTCTTCAGGAAGAGGAGAAGTAGTTCTGCTTACTCAGAACAAGGTGTCAGGGATATCTGGATGTTGATCAAAGTTCTGCCTATCAGTCCCTATGTTATTCTGGGAGCACCATTTTAATTGTATTACATGCAAAATAATTGTAAAGTTCAATTCATGCTTGTGAATGCTCTGAAATCTTGAAATCTTCAGTAACACATTGCTTTAATTCAGCTCTTCTTTCTAGTATTTTAAATTGAAATAAAAGATGTTATCATTAAGCAAATATGATCTTTTTGCATATTGAATACACAATGATTCCTGAATCCCAGTGTTAATTTGGGGGTTGGTCCTGTGCAGTGTGCTTTGGTCCTAATGCAATAAAATGTGCATGAGTCCATTTAAGCATGAACCTTATAGTGATTGCCCTTTTGCTTAAAGCAAGCATTTGCTCAAACACAATGTGAAATGAAGCCGAAGTACTTATAAACCAGTGGATTTAATACCTGTAAGTACTGTTATTAGTGAGAGACCTTCTCACTTGTAATCCTTCGGAGCTGTTCTCACAGGGCAAATTCTGATCCTGACTTCAAATAACACCTTCAGTTTTGGGGTGTTTCCCCACAGAAGCAAAGAAAGTTGGGAGCCCTCATTCACATTTCTAGCTGTATCAGCTTTCGTAATTAAAGATAATACTCTTCCCTTTAAAGGATCTTTCATGCAAGCAACTGTATTCATCATTAAGAGAAAACATGAGCTTGAGATTATAGCATCTAACTTTATTCCACATTCTGAAGCTTCTTGAATGATTGCAAAACATTTATTTCAGATGTGAAAACAAGTTTTAGGCATCTGACAGTCATATTGGCTGTGCACCAAATGTGTGGTTTTAGTCTCCCTAATCCAGGGCACATAAGAAATGTTTTGGTATCCAGTGCAGATTTCAGGAGGAAAAAAATACAGTACATTTAAGCTTCCCTCTTTACATTGTTTACTAAATACAGTGTAATACAAATAATAATTGTGTAATAATTGTGCTGTGGAAAGTTCTACGGTAAAGTAATGTGCACCTACAGTCCCGAAGTAAAAATTTACTCATCTAAAATGGTTTCACTCTCACAGAACAAGCAGTCCAGCTGGGTGCACACTGGGTACACAGCTGGTAGGTAGGGTAAGTTGTCTCTTCCACAGTCCATCAAGCCCACAAAGCAAAGGGAGCAGGCTTGAATTCTACTTTTTGTAGGCTGGTTAGAATAGGCTGCATCACCTATTCTATGGGAAAGACACTTTGAACATATTTTTGCAAGCAATGAAATTCACCAGACTCAGAAAAACTCTAAATGAAAAAAAAANAAGCAAAGGGAGCAGGCTTGAATTCTACTTTTTGTAGGCTGGTTAGAATAGGCTGCATCACCTATTCTATGGGAAAGACACTTTGAACATATTTTTGCAAGCAATGAAATTCACCAGACTCAGAAAAACTCAAAATGAAAAAAAAAAAATTATTAATGAATGAAAAAGCACAACTTTGTTTCTTTCTTCAGAGGACTGTTATTTTAAGTCTGTAGCCTGTGATCAGCCAAATGCAGTGTCACAGTCTTATCAGCAAGTTCTGGGTGCGCTAGAACCCATAGTGTCTGCAGTGAAATGCTCTCTAAACTCTGTAATTGGTTGCTGTTCTTGCAATGACATACATCTCTCCAGATGTTTTGCACACTAAAAATAAAGCAATTAAATCCAGTCAGTAAATATATGGAAAATAATTTGTCTTTACAATAAGGAATACTTGTTGCTTACAGTATTTCCTGTAAGCTCAGTGTTTGAGGCATTATTTGCAAATAGGTGGATATTGGGCTGGAATACTGCAGATCAGAGACCAATGCCAGTGCTTCCTGAGGGATGTTACCTCAGCAAAGGGATGCGTGCTGCCAGTTTCCAAAAACCTGGAAAAGCTGGGAGATGTTATGTATTTTGCCCATTCACAGAAGTTGCTGAAACTTTGTCCCTCCCAGAAGAGAGATAAGAACTTGTTCTCCCTACAGAAACCCCATCAGAATCAGGAGTCCTGAGGCTGGTATTGCCCAAGCCTTTTAGAAGCAACAGGCATATTTGCAAGTGTGGAGTGTGGACAGCTCCTGTACTTGTGGAAATTCTTTACCCTTAATTTGAACATGAAATATTTAACAAGAAACTGACACAGTAAGAGTTAATTTGGGTCCCATTTGTCTCTGTTGTTTCCAAATCCTAAAAGTTTCATCACGTCAGTGCAATTAGTCTCTACTAAGCCAGGGGTTAGCTTGGCATGATACACGTATAAAAGTCAAGAATATATGTAAGCCTCAACTTAATCTTTATCTTCATATCCCAATTCATTATACAATCTCTGTATTCAGCCACAGATGTCTGAAATCTTGCTTTAGTGAAAGTCAAGATTTCAGTGAATAGAAGAAAGAATTAAACGCTGGTGTACAATTTGAGAAAAACAATTTGAAATAAGGAAATGACTAATCCCATAGGAAATCAGAAAACTTAATTAAAAAATAGTTTTCATTCATGCTGCTTATCTGGATAACCAGAACTAGAAAAATGAAGCATCAGGAGCTCTGTCCATACAGCCTCACTGGGTATTAAAATGTGACAACCTGTTCTGGCTGCAGACAGAAAATTTTTTCTAATTGTGATCATGCATTCAGTATGTTGTTCAAAGCTTCTTTCTGCATGAAGCTTCACATACATCAAATTTTTTCCCACACTGTGGGGAGTTTTAAACAAGCATCCCTAATATGGAGTCTTTTCAGATCAGATCATTGCAATCAATAGAACAGGATGTCTATAGAAGTCAGGACTGCATCCTTTATGAGGTCTGCATTTAAGGTTCCTCAGACTCAAGCTCTTATGGGGTTATAGCAAGAATTACGGTAATGGGAGGTGCTCTCTGAAAATGTAAAAAAACCATGTAAAATCAAAACTTCTTAAAAAAAAAGGATTAGTGAAATTTGCATTGATGTGTGCTGTATATATCAGTAATCTCTAGTATGATCTGTTTCTTCAAGAAATGATTTAGTTTTTATGTGGCAGCATTTTTCCCTCTAAAATAAAGAGACAATGGCTGCAATTAAAGATACAACACTATAAATATGCAAGCATACAGCAGAGCAGTAAATAAAAGCCAGCAGTGCAGAGACAAGTGATCTCTCAGACAGTGGGATGTTGGGCTCCATGAAATCACTGCTACATGCCTCTTGGCAATGTATGTCCCCTCTGCAACTGCAGCTGGAGACTTCTCAGAGATCTTCATCATGCACAGAAAATGGTTGAGATAGTTGAGGTTCCTCCTAAGATGCACATGTGCAGTTGCAGCAAGGACGAAGCTCAGGATTCTGGGAAAGCTTTTATGATGGTTTCATAGGCAGGAGGTGGGGTTTGCGTGGAGTGGCAGATGCGGAGGTTGTTGTTGGACCAGTGGAATTCAGGTCTACTCAAGCTGTTGGTGGTGCTCCCCACAAGGGTTGTGGTGGTGTTTGTGGGAGTGAGGGTGATCAGCTGACTGTTCGTCTCCACAGGCAGGGGAGGACACTGCAGAAAAGGGTGGAAGGTGGATGCACGGAAGCTTGACTTCCTGGGGAAAGAGTTGGCCTGCTCCAAGGAGGCTTGCCGCTGGAAGGTGAGGCTGGCCAGGCTGAGGTTGCTCCGACGTTCGCAGCTGCTGTTGCGGTAAAATCCAGTCCTGCCGGCAGTGTGGCCATGGGAGGAAGGTCTGGACCGACGGCTGAAGGATGAGGGGCTCCCCTGGGAAATGTGGGCACTAGCTCTGCGACGGGACAAGCAGGTGAAAAATGCCCAGATGATCCCTCCAATCACCAGTCCAATCGCCATGGACACTGTGAAGGCTATTGTTATCTGCTCTGAAATACAGCAAAAATGAGTGTCAAGGTTAATGAAGTATCTCTGAAAGATATTCCTGCAAGAAAATTAATTTAAAATGCTCCCCTCCTTAAAAGAGGAACTGACCCTTAGATCTTTGTAACACATGAATATCACAACACAAACACAATAATTGAGAGTGTACTTACTATACAGCATTTTGGTGTTTTGTGGTGGTTTTTTTGTGGTTTTTTTTGTTTGTGGTTGGCTTGGTTTTTGGGGTGGTTTTTTTGTTGGTTTGTGGTCTTTTTGCTTCCTTGTTTAATTTGCATAATTCAACAACATCCAGAAAATAACTTACATTTAATATCAGTTTCTGTACCAAGGCAAGGAAAGTCTTTAGCCTTTCCCAGAATCAGCCACCCACCAGCTCCAAGTGTTATAAAACTGCCAAGTATTTCCTTCTCTGGGCAAAAGGAACTGTGGATTTATGCAACCTTGTCCTTCACCTATTAAAACCGTGATGTACCTTCTGCCATTTTCTTAGTGGAGTGAGCCCTGTATTTATTACAACATGAGAACACTTCCCAGGCTTTTACTGCTGAGTAACAGATAGTTTAAATCCTCACCATAATTAATGTAAATGACTACATCTTAAATTATTATGGTCAGAGATAACCATTCATAATACTAAGTCTCTTGAATATTTCCTATCCCCAATGCCCAATTTAAAGATGAATTAATCTGCCATTAGGAAAAGTAAATTTCTAGCTCTTTTAGAAATGTTTTCAAGGACTCCAAGATATATATTTTAAAAAAACAAATAGAAAACACAAAGCCCGTGGCTAGGATTGTTTACTCTCCCACATGGTTTCACAGGATGGAGAGATGTGATTTTTGCTTGTTTACTTCTAAGAAGAGGACAGTTACTGCAAAAAATTTCACTTGGTCTGCAACCGAGCATCAGTATTATTGCTGTTGTAAAAAGTTCAGAGATATATTTGTAATCCTGGATAAGGCCTGAAATGAATGCAAAATCTTTATAGATCCTCTCAAAATTTAAGAAGGGCTTGGATCTAAAACAAGAAGGAACACTATGTTGACAACTGGTGGAGCAAAGAGGGAATAAGCAAAAAATATCCATGGGACACCTTGAAACATGTTTGTTCTGTCTGTACTGTTCTATCATATTTGTGAAGCATTTTGTGAAAAAGATAAGTGTATTCATTAGAAAGAGAAAGGTGAGTAACTCCTAGAGCATATTCAAGAGCAGGCTCACTAACACTGTGACAGACAGAAGGTATTAACTCCAAGGCTGGGATGCAGACATTAGAGGCCAGAAGAGGCCTTAGATCTCTAAGCTGAGGCTAGGCTCGGAATTTTCTAGCACCTGCTAAAGAGTTTTCCCTGGATTTATGGTGCTGTACAAACAGCCATTCCCAAACCCTAGAATAGTGACAGCGAATCTGAGAAGTGGAACTTGGCCAAAGCAGGTGCTGAAGATGCAAGAAGAGTGAGAGGCCTGAGTGATGGCTATGGAGGGCAGCCAGCACACCCTGAAGAGGGAGGAGAGGTGCCAGGCAGGGCCAGCAGGACTGACTTGCAGACAGAGGCACCCCAATACTGGCACCCTGGAAAGGAGTCTTTTAAGTCAGCCTTAAACTTAGGACAGGTCACTTCAGGAAAGGGAAAAGAAACATTAGCTTTGTTTCCAGTAGAAGAAATGTAAATGTTTATTGGTTAATTGTACTTTAAGAATTAGTCATTGTTATCTTCCTTATCTACCTTCTTACTTTTCTCCCCTCAGGGAAAAATTGCTAGTGATGTGATTCATACTTGGAAGGCTCACAATCCTAATCTTCCTGGCCTGTAACCTCTGCTTTCAGGTAGGTTTATAACATTATCCTTTTCAAATAAAGACTGGCAGGGATAATGTATTGGATATTGTTGCAAGGAACTGCTCCCCCTCAGGAACACTTTGGTGTCCTTTCATTCCAAGATGGATCAGACTTGACCCTAAATGAAAAATTTTCTTTAAGCTCTCATTTCCACAACTCAAAAACTTTTGACTGGGCACACTAAAGACAAAGGGTGACTGCCCGGTCAGCATCATGCACTGCAACTCTTGGCTTCAGATCAGATCACTTGTAAGCAGTCTTCTTCTCACAAGCCCAGTGTGATTCTGCCTTTTATAAAACATCTTTAGAGACATAGCAGGACTTACTGTGCCCCTTTCAGTCAGGAATAGCTTATTATGCTATTTTAATAGATTTAATAGATTCTGTTACTGCAAGTTCCTACTCATACTCCCAAAGGTGGGAAGGGAGAGCCAGGACTCGGTGACCTCCAGTTGAATAAATCCCAGGGGGACTCCTGAAGACAGCACTTCCCACGCACTACTGCTGTCCCTGCATGGCTATAGGAAAATGGAGAAAGAACTAATCCTTTCTTGTGCTCATTTCTCCTGCACTTCAGCTTAAATGCTAGTTGGGTTATACTTGAGGCTGCCAAGGGATCCCCCAGGCACAGGGCTCTGTGCTGTCACCAGATATCCCTGCAACTCTTTGGGCTCTCTTCTAGCAAAGGGGATCTCCACGGGGCTCAGCAGCCTCGAGCATAAGCAGAAGCACAGCAAGGAGCACAAGTATATCTGGCTCTGGGGTTGCCATGCACCATGGTGAGGATTTGTCCCTGCATCCCTCGAGCCATAATTTTCACCACCTGCACAATCTAACCAGAGTTTCACACTGTTAAAAGCAGATAAAGGAATTGACAAAAGTATTGAGTGCAACTCTTCAGTCCTTCCCACGTGCTGTTCCCCTGTGCTGGATGTACAGCACAGACAATTATCCCTTTGGATAATGGCGTCATTTTCTTTAACTTGTTTAGTTCTTTTATTTCTCTATCTCCATATATGATGGAAAAATCGAGGGTCAAATGATTCCCTGATGAAGCTCAGCTGGATTTACACTGACGATTTCAGTTACCAGGTCTCCATATGCTCTCTTCTACATTTAACCCTCTTGGTTCTTATGACAGAAATATCACTAGACCCATTGGTTACAGACTTTTCTTTTTTTCTCCTCCTAAAATCTCACTGACTTCAGTTGGAACTGTGGGTCACACTAATGGGTCAAACTTTCTCTTTTCTTACTCCCTGCAGAGGACAAATTTCACAGAAATGTAATTCAGTTCTAGAACCTTACGTTGTAGAATTGTAAATCTATGCCCATTGATTTCTTCTTTAGAATATCCAGCAATCACAGCCCTGAGGTACATTGGACAAAATATTATCAAACAGAGAAAAAGATCAAAGGCAGAGTGGTACTTGCTGCACCTGGGATTTTGAGTGGAAGAGCTGGCCTTCACCAAATTGTTTTTCCCTTC
>VZUA01047382.1:14526-32207 GCA_013401035.1 Horornis vulcanius
CTCTGAAATCACCAGTCTCCAGGGCTTGGGGAGGTGGAGGAGAGAGACTTACACACTAATTAGAAAAACAAATATCATTAATAGACTTAACGTTAATGTAAAGCAGCTGCCAATGACAGAGGGATTTGCCACTTTCTTTTTATGATCTTTATCATACAATATCATCATCCAAATGCTTTCCAATTCCTGCCTTTTTCACTCATTTGGGCTTTTGTTACACTTCAATCTGGTCTTTTCTCCATTTTTCTGTTCTTCTTTCATGTCATTAATCTAATCTAATCCTCTTCCAAGGTGACACCACAAATGGAGCTCAAGTGCATTTATACCAGTGCCCTCAAATCATGTTTTGTAGTTGCCTGTGTCTTGGTGCTTTGTGATTCCCTTGGCTCCTTCTCTTCCCACTGCTGTCAGCCCTGCTTGCTGCTCCTCTCAGGGCCAGTTTGGCATCAATGGCTGCCAGGTTTCTAAAATCCTTTTTGGGGGAGAGACAGTGGCTCACAGAAGTCAATTGGAATCTTTTTATACCTGGGATTAAACCAAGGCCACTAATTCCCTTTTGAGGCTGTATCCTGCAGTCATCCTAGCTGGATTTCTTCTCAGGTCAAATCTCACCTAGGAAAGTAGGCAGGAAGCCCCAGTGAACACAACATCAAGCACAGAGTGATTATTGCTGAAATAGAACAGAAGATAATCCCACTTTCCCTGTTTCTATGGGGGTTTTCTTTGCATGCCTTTTTTATGCCATCTCAGATGTCCTCCTGCTGGCAGTAGGTTTCTCCTAATTCATCTCATGGCTGCTGGCAGCCCTGTCATCAACAGCAGCCCAAATGCTTTGGGCAGAAGTTACAGTTACACTAGTTTTTGTTCCTAAAATACAACGAGTGTGTAACAAAAGCTGACTCAAAATGACCTCACCTGCTCCAGCCCTGTCCTTCTCCCACATCCCACATCAACAAGACTGACTGATTTGGAGTCAGTGAGCCAACATTTGGTTCCTTGGTAACTCATATTTGATCAATACATGTTCTACATTTTAGGTCCCAGTGACAGGATGGTCAGAAAAAATTAGAAAACCTCAGGTGGAATAAACCTAATGGCTGTAGGACATTTCTAAAATAAAAACGCATGTTGAATCACAAATAATAGCTTGGCTGCAATCTCAGGATTCTAATTATGAAATGGATGTGAAATCATTCTGTAATTACTTAGAAAGTTCATTTCAGCAGTCAGAAATTCTCTCTATGTTTACTATATATCATCACAAGTCCTCTGTGGTTATTTGTAACCTCTACCCGGAAAGACGCATGAATAAGAGAGGTAATTTTAAGAAATGGAGAGAGATCCATGCCTTTTATAAGTCAATGGACTCATGCCAGGGATAAATTGAGACCAAATTTCTCAATGGAGTTAAATCACTTCCAGTCAGTCCAAATAGAGCAGAGATTGCTCTGCTCTACAGCCGGGATGTTCTCACCATAATGCAAAACTCTACAACATTTCTGCTCAGTGCTCTTATCTTTGCCTTAGAAAAGTGCCCAGTTCAAACCCAGGAAAAACCTGTGCACAGTGTGGATTTTAAACTGGTGCTACAGCTCCAGGAACATGATCATCCCTTTGAAGGAGCCCCTGCATGGTCCCCCTGTACTCAGCGCTGCCAAGGCTGCACCTGGAATCCTGAGTTCAGTTTTAGGGCCCACACTGCAAGAAAGACATTGATGTGCTGGGGCAAGTCCAGAGAAGGGCAACANAGATTCTACATCTGCAAATAGGCCCACAGCTCTGCCTTCAGAAGTCGGCTCTGTTGTGATGGCCACATGCAGTAACACCAGCCCAGTCCAATTTTTACAAAGGTTAGCAACCCAGGCCCACAGGTCCTGGATGAATGGCCCAGGTCTGCCTACCTGCATCAAAGGGGTACTAAAGATCTGTGTGATCAGTGAAAACTTCCAGCACAGGGTAGTAATGGCTAAGGGGCAAAGAGGTTCCACTGGGAGGGTAATTCTGGGGATCCTTCATGGAGCACAGGGACTGTTGGTGCTGCACTTTACACTGAGCACAACTGCACTTCCTTGGGGGAAAATGCACTTGGATTCACAGATCTCTGGGTATCACAGGAACTAACAGATATAGCAGAAAGGAAAACTTATTGCTTTCATCCTGGCTGGCTACACACACCAAGGGTTACCAAATCATCTTCCCATTCCGTGCTCTGTTTCCATTATGCCTTGTAGCTGATCTTTTTTTCACCAACTCCACAAAAACACCCCATTTTGGACTGACTGCCAGACAACAGATCAGTCATGATCCTTCTGGATGTGGAATGGAAACATGCAGTCCAAGGAGCTGATTTTCTTCTTGAGGCTGGGATTTACACAGCGCTTTCTTTACTGGAAGGTAGACGAGAAGAAATGGTTCTGTGTTACATCTCATGGGTGTCCCATATCTTCCAGCAGTAAATCTGTTTCTCCAGAGACAGATAAAGGAAGGAGGCAACAGCTAATTATGCTCTGTGGGGCAATTTGCTGTTTTATTTCCTGATGTACTCCCTGACTAGTGGAAAATCACTCTTGGCAAACACAAAACTTACCCTGCTTCCAAAAGGTGCATCTCTAAATTATTGATCAAGAGCACACAGAACCGCGAAAGGTGGAATACTGAACAAAGGCTCAGTTGACACTCTGGAAGTTGAGGAAGATATGGAAGACACCCCTCTAATTTATTTATTCCTTTTCTGTTCTGTTATCCTGATATGCTGCTTCCAGTTACCACTGCACCCCGCACTGTATGGTATTACGTGATTTTGTTTTCAGATTGTTGGAGATAAAGTTACTTCATTATTAATATATATGCACTGTGCATATCCATAAATATTGAATATATACGTGTGTGTGTGTGTAAAACTACTGGAAGTGTTAATAGTTAAGATAAACGAAGTCCATTATTGCAATGAGTGACTATTTCTATGACCCTATTTGCAATAAAAGCAGATTCAATGATATGAGAAAATTGCTAGGTTTCAGAATAATTGAACCAGGCCAGACGAATCCCCACAAAGGCATCATTTACAAAGTACTTTGCTTGTCTAAAATATTTATTCCCACAGAAGGAAATGGAAAAAGAGTTCATATGGTTACACGACTATTCTGTGAGTGTAAAATTGTTTTATCATGTTATGTTTATTTCCTAGACATCTTCCACTGGGCTATTGCAGAAAAAATACTGGCTGTGCAGTTAATTCCTTTGTGTGGACTGTTCAAATTTGTTCTCTGGGAAGTCAATCATCTTTTGTTTAGGCATGTTTTGTTTTTCTGCTGAGCAAACACTTAAGCAACCCTTTTCTTGTAAAAAGTTATTTGCATATACATTGTGCACCGTTCAATGTCCGTGCTACACAGAGAGTTGAAATGTTTTTGCTTTCCCTCCTGTGTACTATGGGAAGTAGTGAGTCTCTTGATGAAAGTGTTGGTGTTGCTCTTTAAAACTGCAGTGTGTTGTTCATGTTTAAGGACTACATCAGTAGTTATAGATAATTGTCGTTTGTCTTGTATTGAAAGCCTGGATAGATTTTTACTATTAAATGTTCACAGCAAAATGATTCCAAGCAATCTACAGACAAAGAATTACTCCCAGCAATTATCCACTGAATAAATCTGAATAATGAATACATTCACAAAAGTCACTATCTATTTGTGAACAATTAGCTGAAAGAAATAGAGGTGACACTCTCAAGCTAAATAATTCATTTATGAATTGTTTGTCCAGCTTTGTTTCTGATGTACATTGCATAAATGAGATCAAAGCTTAGATGAAAAATTACTTTTAAAAAAGGGCAATATTAAAGAAAATTCTTACAGTTTCTAATGCACTATACCAACTATTATTTATTACCAGTGATTTCAGAGGCTATATAAGTTATTTTCCTGGATTCTTTTATTTTAGGTATTGGGCTGTGTTTTATTCCTAACATATATACAATTTTAGGTTGTTAAACTACAGTCAAAAGTACTTAGCACGAATGGAACTGTCCCTGTCATGAGATTTGAACTCCTGACATCTTTATCCACTGAAACTTGAGTGCCCAGGTAACTACTAATTATTCAAGCATTTACAACCATTACTATCAATATAATTAGCACATCTTGAGATAAAGGTGAGAATGTCACTATGAAATTATCGTTCTTGGCATTTAGATAGTAATCTTTCACGAAATCTATTACAAGCTGCCCAATTATTTTTCAATCAAATGAACAAAAAAAACATTGTTTACATTTAAGGGCAATCTAGAACTGAAAAGAAATGGTTTCTGGCATCAAAAATTACAAATGTTGTTTCCATATGTCCATTTTTTGAATACAACAAATCCCATCAACTTCTGCACTGGTGCTTTTTTGCTTGTTTGTTTTAAGAAATTGCCAAAATATCTTTAACCAAATACTTAGAAAACTGTGAAACATTCCTTTGAACAAAGCCAGGTTCAGTGAAAAAAACAAGGTTTTTCATTCAGGTCTAAAAGCTGCCAAGTGCATTGCTCTGCTCTGCAGGAATAAGAAGCTGCACAAGACCTTCTTATGTGCCTTGCTGGGTGACACTAATAAAAATAAATGTGACAATTCCCATGGAGAAAGTCCAAGCTAGATGAGGACTAGAGTTAGACTTCCGTAATCCCACCTTCATCAGTTTTGCTGGCCAAAAAAAACAGGTAAATTCCTTCTTACAGGAATTAGTAGTAAGTGATTATCACAGCAGGAGGAAGGAGGTGCCAGAGAATCCAGGGACTATAGTTTGACATGTTTTGTCACCTTTCTGTCCAGGATCTATTATGAACAAATTTTTAAAGACTGTCTTTTCCCCAAAAAAAGCCATCCTAGATATCCTGAAATAACTTCTTATCTTGGCTTGAAATTCTCTAAGTAAAAAAGGAAGAAACCTAACCCCCAATAATTCTGTGGAACACTTGCAGGACACAGCAGAGAGGGGATTTTGGGAGCATTTCACAAGGCCTGCAGCTGTGAGCTGGTTTCAGCATGAGGAAAAGCCCTCCATTACCCCAATGCACAGGAAAGAGAAGGTAAGGTAACCCTCTCCAGGGAACATTTAGATACAGTGCATTCAGTGGAGAGCCCTGGACAGCAAAATCTGTTTCCACCTGATGTCAATGAGGGCAGCCTTGAGAACAGTAGAACCACACAGAGGCTGAGCTGCAGGAGGGCAGCAATTCCTGAGGGGTCTGCTGACCCCACATCAGTCACAGAAGCCTCCTCTGCTGCTCTGGCACAGTTTTCTTTGGGGGAGGATCCCAACTCTTTCCATCTACTGTCTCATTCCCCACATCCCTGTAAAGAAGTGAATAAGCAGTGAAGCCCACAGAGCAGATGTGCCCTTTGGTTTCCAGTACCTGTATGAGCATCTTGCAACCCTCTCTGCACTACAGAGCTAGGGCCAGCCTGAACATGATATGGAAATAATCACCCAGGCACCTGCTAAAAAACCAAACCATGTACATTGCACATGGCACTGCAAATAAATAGTTCCAGGAAAGCAACAACAACAAAAAGCACAAGCCTGTGCTTTCAGGAACAGTAAACTAGTATATTTCAGCAATCATGGCAGGTATTTCTAACTAAAAATTGTATATTTGATGATGCCCAGCCTTTAGCATTTGGCAAAGGGCTGTTAAACCCACTTGAACAGTAAATCACCTCTCCTTCTATCAATAATCTTACTATAATATGAGTAGAAATGTCAAATGTTTAAATCCCACTTTATTACTATAATAATGGATTTAATTTGTAAAACATATAAAGTGAGGCCATAACTGTTCTGGAGGGAGATATCTGTCATCACTATATTTATATAATTTCCTGATGGCTTTACCCACATATTTTGAATGGAAGAAGCACTAAAAGCAATGCCACTTGCAAGATTTTTGTGATTGGGAATGGATTTCAGAAAGGAAACCAACATGATCACAGAATTGCAGCAATTTTTGTTGAAAATACCCACCCTCCACTTCACATTCACACAAAACAAATACGTAGGTGTTTATCTGTGACTTGCTCCATTCAGGCCCTCTCCCGCTGCCAGAGAAGCCCTGCTTCCAGCTGCACAATCAGTATTATCACTATGTGCTATTTTTGGCTCCTGAGTACATCTCAGGCAGTGCCATCCTTCCCACGCCAGCCCTGGAACTCCTCTTTCCCCTCCCTTGTCCCCCGTGGTCGCTCCCGCCTGCGCGGTGCCGCTGCGGCTCCGGCCCCGCTGCACGGGGGTCTCCGGACGCCTTTCCCTGCTCCTCCTCGTTTTCCTGAGCAAGAGGCTTTCCATCCAAAGCTTCGTGTGGGAGGCTTCATGTTGGCATCCAGAGTACATGTCCCAAATATGTCCAGCCTCACGTTCTGATCCTAGTGCCAAGGAGCTGCGGGTAAGTAATCTTCTGATGGGTGATGGACAGTCTGTCCTGTGCCTGGAGCTCGTTACAAATGGGCTGATTTTAGGGGCATACCATTTCCCAGCTAGCACTTTGATAGGTTTCCAGCTCTTGTTCTAGTATGTTAACACCAGATTTCTGTCTGAGGGTACAGTGCTCTGTTTGCGTAGCTTTGATTTCCACAAGCTATTAAAGGCTAGTAAATACCACAAAATCACTCAGTTTAAAGGTCTTCCTTGGCTAGGTGCTATCCAACCAGCTAGTTGTTTAATGTTTTTCTCTTCTGATGTGATGTTGCTGCTGTGTTTGGAAAGGTTCATATGGACAACAGCTGCACTTGGAGCTATAAATCTCTTCAAACACAAGGTTCAGTTTCCTTGGTTGTGCCACAGGAGAAGCCCTCACAGCTAATGCTATAACCACCCCTAGCCTGAGCTGGGCTGTGTCTCCCTAAACCTGTTTCATTTTACACAAAATAATCAAGTATTCATTATGTGAGTAAGCGTGTGTGTGGCTGTCACAGAGTGATTGGGGTACTCACCTGGTAGATGAGAGACCCTGTTCCCTGTGACCGCTCCAATGAATATTTAAGTGTTACCTATTAAGTATTCATTGGAGCAAGGGTAGGAGCAGGCTTCTGCCACCCCCAAGGGAGCACCCAAACACCAGGCTGTAAAGTCATTCTTTCTTTCTTTCTTTAGCTCAATGAATATTTAATTATTCAAGGCCAAACAAGACAGCTTCAGTGGCAGAGACTGAGATTCCCTGCTCCCGTGTATACACCATAAATCTGATTATGATTATGTGTATATATGATGTGGCTTTGTATTTCTTTGGACTTGGAAAGGAGTGAAATCCAGGTTTCCCATAGCATGAGTGGGGCTTCCAGCTTCTTAGCTGCTGAATGAAAAACACAGAGCTCCAGCACACACTGTCCACAGTCATGAGACAGAGGTGATATGACCCCAAGATCACAGAAAGCATCCTTATCAGTGATGAGATTGGTTTTATGAATCTCTCAGGAGAAGGAATCAAAGCAGAAGACATTCCTCACTCCATGCCAGTTCCTGCTGACTACATAATGTGCCTTTTGAGGTTTTCCAAAATGCGATGTGTAAGGAAACCTATTTATCTTCTTTACTCTGGGGTCTGACACCTCCAGATTGTAATCAATGGGACCTAATCCTGCTTCTGCAGTCCAAGGAGTGGGTGTATGAAATGGTGAGTGTGGGGAAAGCATCCAATGGGAAAAGTCAGGGGAAAGGAATTTGGGTCTAAAAAAGGACGAAAGTAGATAATTGAGGAGTAGAAAGATCAAAGCAAGGAGGAAAATTGAAGGAGGAGGCAATCACTGAGTGGGGGAACAACAAACAAGGTGGGGAAGGGGTGCAAGAACAGTGACCAGAAATAAAAAATACCTTTATCTAGCAGAGGAACAGAGGGGAGAGATGGAAAGGGTTAGAGAAAATGACTTAGAAGTAAAATATTGAGAATCTCTACCCCTCACTTTGATCTTCGAAAAGTAGAAAAATTGCCATCTGCTCCCTACTGCTAGAGGACAGTGGGTGTCTGAACCAAGGTTCTTTGGATTCACTTTGAGCAGTTGACTGTGGGAACATTCCCATGCAGAACAGTGACTTATTACTGTTATTGCAACTCTGTTTCTTGTAATTTCAAAGAATCCACAGCATTGTGATTCTGTTGTCAAAGACTAAATGTGGTTTCCAAGCAAAAAACAGAGCAACAGCATAACTGTTTTATCAAAGTGCAAATAAATTACCTTCATTACCCATCAGGAGTGTCCAAACCCAAGTCAGCAACATAGTCCCAGTTGTTGAAATGGTAACGCTGCATTCTGAACAGAACTGCTTAGCTCAGAACATCTAAAGGTGCTCCAAATGAAATGGTTCATATATTTCATATCACATTTATGCTCTTCCAAGAGCAGCCCAAGGCAGTGGAGCAGCCCCTTCAGCAAATATTTGTTACAATTTAGAGAAATCCTTTCTGAACATTTTGCTGTCCATCACTTTAAATCTCCTTTTCCTTGAGAATACAGCTTTGGAGTACTGCAGGTCTGTGGCAATGTAGGAATATCTCTTTTTCTTGCTGTAAATATTACAGTGGTCTGACTATGTCCAAACAGATGTGTTGCACATCATATCCTTTGAGGGACATGGTAACTTATCCACCAAAGATCAAAACCTCACCCAGTTACATTAACCCTGTTTGAATGGCCTCGTGTTTTGTGTTTTGATGAACTCTTTAGACAGATGACATCAGCTATCCTCCTTCCATACTGAGGAAAAGGCCACCTGTGGACCAAGCCGCGGGGGAAAAGCGGAGAGCGGAGAGAAGGGTTCGATTTCGTGAGCCAGAAGAAGTCATTGAACATGGTATGCTCAAGTTATCAGGAATTTTGACATGACCTTTCTAGCTTTTAACATCCACTCTCTCTGTCCACATCAGCTTTCCTCTCTGATAATTTGTGTTTTTCAGCTCAGCATGGAGCAGAGGATGGATGATTTTGGCCCTGTGCTCTGCAGAACTGCATCTGCTCCATCTGCCTGCCTGCCCTGGGAGGAGACAGGCTCCTGCCTCACCCCCAGCTGTGGTCACAGTGACCTCCTGAGTAGCCCCCACAGGGATCACTGTGGACCATGGGCCTGGCTGGGCCCCAGGGCTTCCCCAGAACAGAACAATGTTTCCACTTAGACCAAATTTAAACATAATTATGTCACTGTGGGTAACTAGGATGCCACAGAATACAATAAATAGTAGAGGTCTGAGCCTAGCAGCCAGGATGTAACAACTTCTGGCAACAAAGGCACCCAAGGACTGACACAGCTATCCAAACATCTGGTCTTTTCATTCATGACCCAAAATATTGCAAGTGGGTCAACTGGGAGTGACCTTCAGCAGAGGTCTGGCACATGGATCCAGTTTGCACTTCTGCATGCGCTCTATGTCATACCAAATAATACTTGGTGTTACTCTCTGGCTTTCCCAAACTCATCCAACCAAGAAAATTGTATTTATTGGTAGAGAACTAAAATTATATAGGTTTGATATATCAGTTGGTAAAAACACCACTGGCAGAATGGTAAAATTTCTATGTCAGCCACCTGTTTGGACTGCTACAGCTTCTGAAAATAAGGCTTGGCATCTGCTGATGTGTCTATAAACAGAACTCTCATTTGTTTGGCAATTCATTGTTTGGGATGCCTCTTGATGCATGAAGAGGAAGCTGTTTCTTGATAAGCTTGTTGGCATGGCCTGGGCTTTCCCACCAAAACTGAACTCCTGGAAAGACTCGGTGAGTCAGCCTTAAATTCCTCAAAGCTCATCTGTCAGCTCAAGAGCAGGATTCTGATGGGATTTAATAACTCCCTCAGCTCTCTGCCAGAGTCCATGCCCCACATCAGCACTGGGAATCCTGCAGTCAGTCCAGCCCAGGGGACCAGGGTGGTCTCCCACTGGCTCTGACTTCAGCAAAGCCATGCTGGAACTCATGTGGGGAGCTGCAAGCATGGAGAACATTCTGACTCTTTTTCATGGAGACATGAGAAACCTTCCAACCCATAATTAGTATTCTGTGCTACAAACAGTCTGTGATTTAGATTATTTGATTTTTTGTCCACACAATGTTACTCACAGTAAGGCTGGTAAAATGAGGATTTCTGGCACCACTGAAATATTTCCATTCTATGGACTTTTCATCCTGGATTGTGTCTGGGCCCTGGCTGCCAAGCAGACACATTTCCAGGATATTGTTGATGAAAGTTAGTCTGACAGTGCTTTCTTAACTTTCATTCTTTCAGCCTGCTGGTCTAAATCCTTTCCTTTCTAGGAATTATGTGGAATAGGGAGGGTTTTAGCAGAGCTGTATCCTGACCTCCCTGCAGCAGCAGCAATCCTGCCTCTGAATTCTCACACACAGTAATTTTTCCTCACTTTCCTGAAGTGCATCTGCATGTTTGCATGGATTGGGTAGGTCCTCATCCAGAGCCAAAAGTGGTGTAAGAGGTTGCCCAGCATCTCCAAGGTGACAGGCAATTTCAGAGACACTGTTTGGTTCTGGCTTTTCTTGTTCACCCACTGCCAAGAGACCTTTCCAGGCAAGTAAGAACATTTTCATTCTGTTTTCTAGTCATTTCCTGCTGTGACTACGTAGTGGGTAAGTTGAATTTTTCACATTATAACTGTGAGTCATCCATAGCATTAACCTGAGTTTGCTTTTGCAGCTGGTGGGATGCACTGTGCAAATATCCCTCCATATACACAGCAGTTTGTGTTGTCAGTGGTTGCTTTTTCTTCTCAGCATAAGCAGCACAAGGTGCTGATGAGCTCTGGTGCAATTTTAAACAAGACGTCTAGTAAGACAGATATTGGAAAGAAAAATTAAGTCCCTGTAGCTATTTTTAATTTAAATATAACTAATATATTTTGTGGCATTTGAATAGGTACAGGTTTCTCACTAAGATATGCAAGGAAAGCACCCCAAGCTAAACAAGAGTTCTCCCTGCTGAGTTTCATACGAGGGGAAGAGACAATTCATTTATATGCTGACAGCAGGGTAGAAATTATAAAAATAATCAGGTTTTTTCTATTTTTTGTTTGAGGCCTGGCAGCCTCACAGACCCCGAAGCAAATGAGTGTATCTGGATATTCTGATGATATGAATATTTCCAGAGGTCCTGGGCAACAGCCAGGGGAGAGTGAAGGGGAGAGGGGTACCTATATACATGTATTTATACACACACAGACCTATAGTTTTGGGAGGCCAAAAAACCTCTCAGGCAGATATCCCCATAGCCCTCAGCTATTGCTATTGTCCAGGAAGAGGGGCTGTATGCTCATGACAATGGAAGCATCATCTATGGCTGTTATTGAGCTAGAAACAGGGTCCTGCAGCCAGACAAGGGCCCAGTAGAAAAGCAAAGATCAAATATTCTTCAGGGCCCAGTGGAAACATGTATCCAAGGCAGGAACAGAAATAAAATCTCCTGTATCCAGATCCAGCGCTTTTCTCACATGAATTTCTGTGAGACTGGACACAGGTCTGTGCTCTTCCAACAAGCAATTTAGCTAACAAATTTAAGAATTAAATTTCTAAATGCAATCTAGAAAAGCAAATTTGATTTTCAGCACCTAACTGTAGTGATGGGCTGAAGCTGTTGTGAACATAGCTCATCACAGTTTTACAGGTAGAATTACTCTTCTGCATTATTTTTTTCTGCTCATGGATAGAACATATCTCATTACTGAGAGGATATAAGGAAAGCCCAATTTTATATTTGAGATCGCCCAGAAATTTCACATGGAAAGTAACTTTTTAAAAATTGAAATGGATTTCAAGCACTTCGTATGAAAGGGTTGATGTGAAAAGCTGTTCAGCTTCCACAGGAAGGTTTCTCTGCTCCCATGTGTGCTCATCAGCCGAGCCCCACGTTGGAAAAGGCAGGTGGGCACCCAGTCAAGAGCTGTAGCCTGTGGTGTGGGAAATCTCACAAGGGAAACACAGACTCCCAACTCATAAATCTCTGCAAAACCAGAAAGTGGTGAGCAATTCCCTGGCTAAACACCTTCACATCACCCCTTCATAGAATAATGCCAAATAAACAAATTTATAGAATCTGAAGTCTGTACATGGATAATTTGCAAACAGAAAGAAGGGCTAAATTCAAATGAATAAATTACTTGCTGCAAATAATTCACTCAGATCTATTATGGGACATTGATTTGGTTTCTGGTTAGCTATAAAATGACTGCCTATTAACATTTTACCTTTTCCCCATACACTTTTTGATACATTATTATGTGTTTCTGGCTTGGTTTTATGACTTTTACCTTCCTCTCTGTACATCTGTATGACAGTTTAATTGACTGGTGTGTATTCCAGGGCTCGGAGTGGAAGCTAATTTAAATACGTTACAGCTAATGTTGGCCCTTTACCCGTAATAATACACTCCACATTTTTATCTCCTTATTGATTATGTGCATATGGCAGGAAAATAGCTGCACACTATGGGTTTTATTCAGGCATGCATTTGGCTTTCTACTGCATGTTTAATACTCTAAGTGCTTTATGAAATAGTGCCGGCTGTGCAATGGCCATGCAGTCAGACAAAGCAGCCAGGTCTGAGTCAAACTGGATCCCCAAGGCCCAGGGATGGATACAGGCAGGAAAAGACTGGGACACAGCTGTCAGCAAGCTGAGTGCAGCCTCTGATTCCCACATGTGTGCTGTGCCCGACCTGCGGCACTTTAAACATATCTGAAAAATATTTTGGAGGCAAGAAAAATCTTTCCAGGATCCTCCTGCTGAAGAGCAAGTGCAGAGGATGTTCTGGTGTAATTAGCACATGTAGTACTCTGAGAGCGGTTCAAACCACCAGAGCTTTCTGAACATGCTTGTTTGATGGAGCCATGATGGAGCTCCATCTTCATTGAGACCATACAAATCAACAGAGATAACACTATAGCAGGAGTCCCAAACAAGCTGACTTACCAGGGAAGAGGACAGAAAACTATAGCTTCTCTCCTTTATGGAGCATTTGTGAACATTAAATAAATAGACCAAGTAGCTTCATATTCTCCTAGTAGTCAACATTTAGTGTAAAGGTATAAAAATAATTGCTGGAGGGGAAGTTAAGATCATGCATTAGCTATGCTAATCCTGTTCTTATTGTATATAATTAAACTCTTGAAATGCTCCATTAGATGATATCTTTTATACTCACTACCTTCCATCAGGAGGTGTGACTCACTAGCACTTAACTGATGCCTACAGAAGCGCTCACCACCAGAGCCCTCTGTACCCTGCTGTTGCCAGAAAATTGGGACAAAGGCATCAGCAGGGGATCAAATTTGGGAAGTGTTTAAGAGGGCACTAAAATAATGCTGCTTTCTTTTTGCTCCTCATCACGGCTGAGCAGATGACAGGACATCATCTGGATTGCCTGTGCTCCTGTGGCTCTCCTTTTGTGCAATGCTGATCCTTGCTGTGAGTCTCTACTACACCAGCATGAAGCAAGATGTCAAAGTCCTGGAGGAATTTCAATCCCGACTGGTCATCTTCTTCCTTCATATAAGACACATTGCCCAGAGGTGTTGGACTTGGTTCATGAGGCAGTAGCAGTGCCCTGCAGCCTGACACAAGGATGTCCTGATGCAAGGAGCACATGAGCATCCACCTCAAAGAGCAAGAAAATCACCCCTGCTCTGCACCATCCAGCAAACACTTGTTCTTCTTTTTCCTTCTTTGTTGTTGTTGGGGTTTTTTTCACATTAATGAACATTCATACTAATGCCTTGAGGTCCCACCAAACTCATGCTCCATCACCCTGAACAGCAAACAAGTATCTCTGGTTCTTGTTCCCCAGAGTTTATAAGCTGCTGATATGAGGAGCAAAAACAGAGAGAGAAATACATTGATCTGTGCAGGCAGCAGCAAGCTCTGAAGAAAAGTCTTGTGTGTCTCAGGTCAAGGCTTTGGATATCAAACCATCTTCCTCCTCGAGTCTCCTAAGAATTATTTTGTAAAAGTTAAAATAAAGCTGAGCTGTTGCACAGACACTGCTCTGGTGGCCAAAGGCTTGGCAAGCTGCTATATTTATACATCTGAAATGATTATTAGTAAAATCCCAGCAAATGGCTTTCTTGTTTCCTTTCATGCTTTTATTCATCTGTGGGCAAAAGCTGGTTCTAAATGCTTCACTTGACTCCCAGGTGTGAAAAAGAACACAGAAACTCATTTAAACAGTTTATTTGCCTAACATAATAAATAACAGCATTGAAACCCAAGTTAATCATCAAATCGGTAGTTTGATTCTCTGGGTTTGACTCAGTCCATAAACCCTACAGGCTGACATGCAAGATTTATGAAAGTGCTTGTATTCAGACAGAGGTTATGCCTGGGTGTTCAAGGCCTTCTATCGTGGAAATATGGGCTGCTTATGAAGGTGTTGGATGCACAGTTCCTTTATCTCTCCATTGTCCCACCATACTATGCATTTGTCTGAAAGGAATTATTTTAATGGAGATCATGTGGAACGGTGCTCTGGGTGTCTGAGAGGAGAATAAATGACTGTTCATGAGCTTCAAAGAACCAGCACAACCAGATTTTTAGACCTTAGATTCTGCTCAGGTAGCACCTAATATGTGCTGGGGGTTATTTTTTATGGTAAGAATTACATCAGAACCTGTAAGAGCTGAAGTAAAAGGAAAAGAAAAAAGGCAGCGGGGGGAAACACTCCAGAGAAGATGAAGAGATGTCTGCAACACCTTGGCTTATATTGCCCCTGCCATTGCAACCATCAAAAAAAAGAAAATGGTGCTTTATTTTTAGTTATTTTTTTTAAAGAGGGCCACACATCTGCCCCAGCAACCCTCTTCCAAGCAGTCCAAGAACTTTAACCAGGAGAGGATAAACAGATACACAACACACCACCTTCTCTCAGGAGAAGAGGGGACAGCAGCTTGATTGAGAACAAGTCAGAAAAATTGCAGCCCAAGACAGAAAGAAGTGACTTCAGTGGCTACTCTCAGTCCCCTCTTAAGCTGTCAAAGGCACAGGCCTGGCACTGGACATGAGCTGCTGTGCTCTGGGAAGCAGAGGCTGCTGCAGGGGCAGTGTTTGGCTCAGGGGGCTGTGTGCAGACCACTCTGTACCCCAGCTCAGAGGGTAAGTCCCACCCGTGCTTCCCTCCCCTCTCCACTCTCTCAGCCCTGCTGTTTAGGTAATAAAGATGAAAGGTTTTAAACTTGTGTGCTGGTGAATCTCTGGGGAAAAAGTTTAGATTGGTACCTGCATGGAGCAAGGGGCTCATTTTGACTTCTGTCTGCATTTTTTAATGTTTGTGATCTTTTTAATGTCCAGGTTGAAACTCTTTGGCAAATCAGTGGTGTTTCTTTTTGGCTCTGGGCTGACTCCTCCTAGGACCGTGAGGGAAAATGTGGAGATGGTGTGAAGACCTTATATGTGCTCACCTTCCTGCACAGCTCCCCAGGAGATGGACAGAGGACCTCCTTTCCACTGAGCCTGCTTTAAATGGAAAATGTCCACATTCCTCTTGTTGGGGCCCAATTTATTGGTGTGAGTGAGAACTGCTATCACATCTGGGCTGTCAGGGATATTTAGCAGAGGAACAGCTATTTTTGGCTTTTGTGTTGGCTCTGTTTGGGACTGTTTTGGACATGGGAAAAGGCAGCACTTGTGTTATCTTGAGACCACTGTTGAGATCTCACCATGGCTTTACAAGGTCTCCCAGGTCAGGATTGTTTACTGTGGTCAGTCAGATACTTGGCAGGCAGCAGAATTCCAAATTAAATTTGCCTCAAAGCCAGAAGGTTTGAAATAAATAAAAGCTAAAACCTGCTTCTGGCAGAGCAGTGGTATCTTGTAGGTGAAGAAACTAAAGCTAAGAAAGCCATTGTGTGTGGGAGTGAATGAAGTAGGTCCATTACATGACTGGGAATAGGAGAAAAATTCCATCTCCTGGGCCTACGTTTCTTTACTGTTGCACAGCTTCACTGTGGACTTACCTCTTTTATTTCCTTCTCACACTGAATCTCTTTTTCCATTCATCCATCCTGCTTAAATACACACAAGCGTTTTTCCCTCTCTGTCCCTTCATTCTTTAGCCATCATCACTTTATCCTCACCACTGTAAGCTGGATGAGATTTCTCCTTATTCTTGGTGAATGGTGTTTTCTCTGGGTGTGACACCTTTATGAGTTTAAATCTCTAAAGTTACACAAAATTGTCTATGTTGGGTAATAATCCCCTTGCTGGCCATGCTGGGCAATATTTGCCTTCAGTACAACTCCTGAGAATTTCTCAGTAGAGATAAAAGGAGAGAGAGCACATAACTTATTGCAAGCAGTGGAGATGCTCACCTGAATTCACTCTGGAGCCAGCTTGGTGGATTGCTTCAGAAGTCAAAAGTCCTGCAGCCAACCAGCTCTGGTCAATTGTATAATGGAGTTTGGAAATGGCCATATTTTAGATATTAACGGACTGAAAAGAGGCAGGACCCTTTTTGAAGCAGACAGTGGGTAGGAGGCATTCCCAGGAGCAGTAACTGGGGTGGCAGGACACGAAGGGCCAGGAGAGAGTAGCAGGTCTGTGCATGACAATGTACTAATGGCAGTCCCTAAGGGCAGAAGTGCTACTTAAATCCCTTATGCAGTGAGTGTGTAACTAACACACAACAGAAACAAGCAGACCACAGCAGAAGGGTAAGTGTTGTTTTGACAGTGTTCAACACATTCCTGCAGTGTGAACGGGTGGAGGGCAGCTGCCAACACCCTCCTCAGGCACATCAACAGCACCTGATTGCAGCAGCAGGCATATCCATACCCATATGATTATAAGAGATAGGAAAAGACACACAGAGATGACACTGGATGGTTTTGCATTAACCTTTTGATGCACTCCCCATTAGCACCAGTAAAAGGCAGTCCCAAAGGCTGCCTCAGGTCCCCCTCCTTGCCTTCATCTCTCCAACCCTGATAGTCTGGAAATGAGCCCATAGCAGCATTTGCAATTGTCATTTCTGCCTTTTGCCACTTAGAAGCAAGCAGAAGAGCTGGCAGCTTGTGACTATAAAAAGAGTGTTACCAGCTGCCCTCAAGGAATAACTCAGGAGCCTCTAAGATAATAGTGTGGACTTGTTTCTTATTAAATCCTTGCTCCAACATAGCTGTTGGGAACCTTTAGGCCTGCATCTGAAGAGAAAGACTGATGCTACATGACAAAAATTAACCAGCTGGCATTCAGAAAATTACCCTGTCCATGCAGCCTGTGGTCCCCCCTTATATGTGGTGACAAACTGCCTTTCAGCTGCGTGTTGACATAGGACCATTTTCTCCTTGTCTCCAGTGGCATTAGGGTGAATTGCTGGAAGAGGATTCCAAAAGGGCTCAGGCAGCTGAGGATGGTTGGGCATACCCTTAGCTGTACAAGTTGTGGCAAGGAGAGGCTGGGGAATGAGTTCAAAGACTCTACCACTGACTTTGAGAACATTATTTTATCTTACATTGTAACAATTTCAACTCACCTTCAAAGAACATGCAGAGAAATATTCACTTTTGAAATAATTTATTTTTATATTTCACCAAATCATAAAAAGCCGATGCACTGTTCAGCAAAAAGCATCAATATATAAAACACACTAACTCGTTATCAGTAATGCTGGAGTACACTGAACCCAGTCCAGCTCCTACTAAAGCCAGAGGAAACTCACTGACT
>VZUA01047390.1:872-13650 GCA_013401035.1 Horornis vulcanius
TCCATCTTTATATGGGGATTAAAAACATTGCAGACAAACTCAAAAAAATGGCTTGGCCATTGCAATGCTGAGTAACCCTCTCTACACCTGAGAGTCTTTTTGTCTCCTCGAAGAAAACAGTTAAGCACCTAATCTGTGATATGTACAATTTAAGGATTGCAGCCCAGGTGGTATAGCACTTGCTGCCCCTGATTTGTTTCATTTGCTCCTCAGGACTCTCCTGTTCCTTTTGCTCCTTCTCCCAGACAGGCTGCCAGATCATCTAATGGAAATGCCTCCATGTGACTGCTCTCTAATGTCACTCCTGAGCAGAAGGACCACAATTTCTATATCACCTTTCTTAGTAAAGCCATTTCTAAATTTTAAGAATAATCTGGGACATTTTCCTGAACTGGAATGACTCCTCCTTAAAACTCTTTCTCTTTCAGCTAGTAGGTGACCTAGCTGAAACAGAAGGTAGCTGGCCAATTTTGTTTTCCTTTTTAATGAGATTTCTTTTGGTTTTTTCTTTGGTCTACAAGGCTCCTTTGTCTCCTCATTTTGCCGGGGATAACTTCAATAACCCCAATCACTGCTCAGGAATACTTGAAATAAGTATGTGACAGGTCTAATTACCTACCATTTATCTACCAGATGAAAGTCTACCATTCCAAATTAAGGTCATACAACCTTATTATAACATTAAATCTGGCTGATGTGTTTTGATTCCTGAAGGTCAAGTAAAAATTGCCAGGGGTATATGTGGAAAAGCAGTGTCTAGATAATACTCTCCAATCTTTAGCAGTTTGCAAATGTTAAGAGTTACGTTTTTTATGAACCTAATAGCTCTGTCAACAGTGAAGCACTTTATGTTTTGCAGAATGAATGCAAAAGACTGCAACACTCATGGACTTTTTTGAACGTATTCTCTTTCAACCATGATCTTTTGCCATCTCAATTTGTGGTATTTTTCTATGCTTTCTTCCAAGAGTTTTGATCCCTACCTACTGCATTGAAATCCTGAATGTGTTTCTGATATCTACAAACTGGTAAACACTGAATTATTCTGTGATTTTATTCAGATGTGTATGATTTACCCACCTCCCTGTTCTTATGGGGAAGTTGAAATAAAATCACTGGGATAACTTGACCAGTGCATTATCCTTCTACATAAATAGAAAGTAATTAGTATTTACCATTTTAGCCAAAACCACTGTTTTTTAAGATATTGGTGTCCATGGGAAAAGAATGCAGCAATTCTGTCTTCATACTTAGCTATTAAAAAATCCCAGCTGATGAAGAAGATNAAGCTCTCTGAAAATTCAAACTGCAGGCTGCAATAACTACTGCCAAGTATGCTGTCACAGAAACAAGAAAATACATGTCAGTTAGGTTGGTCTTTTTAAAAACAGGATCAAATTTTATATTTATAAGAGGTGATCAAAGTCAGGTCCATGTTTATCTTTCCAGTGCTTTTCTGACTCTCAGCCTAAATACTTTACATTTACATACAAAAATTTTGCATTTTTGGATAGTGTTGTTACTTTGATATGCTCTCTTGATAAGAAAGGTTGCTTGCATTATATCAAAGCAGATTATATGCTTTTGCCAAAGTAAGTTCATATGAAATGTGTTAATCACTCAGAAAAATTTAACATATCTACAAGAACTTCTTGTGTAAAAAGTATGAATTAAGATCATGAGTCTTGTTTCTTTTTTTCAAAAGAGGATGAGTTTATCCAATAAAACTAGAAACAAACTCTTACAAACATGTCAATTGACTGATTTGATGACCTGAAGTAATTGTGAAGCTTAAAAGTAATTTATTTTATGAAGTAACTATGAAATTATTTATTTGACAGGTTCACTGCTGATAAAATGCTGGCCAAAACCATATTCAGTTCTTGTAAAGAATGATTTGATTTTGTCTATGGCAAATAAAAGAAGGACTACTGATCCTTGTAATGCAAGTTGGTTTTCATGGAATTAATGTATGAAATCCTGACATATTCTTAGAACTCACTCACTCTCTTGAGCCAGAATATGTCTGTACTATGATAAAGCAAGACAAGATGATATTGTGAGGGCAAGATGTTTAACACGCAAGCAACACTTTTATAACCACCTCCTGGTGTGCTGATGCCTGTCTCATAGATATTTTGAGTCTCTGTGTTCCCAGTGTTCAAGTAGGAAGACCTCAAAAACAAACTTGGTGAAGTAGAAGGAAACAAACCAAACTACTGGCTAATTACTAAAGGTAAAAAGAAGACTATCTGAATGATTTTGCAGTGCATACTGTTGTAAGTACATGACTTAAGTTCAGTCCTATTTGGTGCCTGACAGTTTTTCAAGTGATTTCATGTCTTGGACAAGTTACTGAAACTCTAATTTTGGAGTCAGCTGGTAATGGAGTAGACACAAAGTCTGAACTATGCTGTTGTTGCAAGTGTAATTGCTAGTCAGACTTTAAACATGCTGGAGAAGCAGTTTAGTGAGATTCATGCTTTTGTTATGTTTGGGAATGAGTGTAGGTTTTGCAATCTAGATTTTTTTTTTCTGGGACTAAATTCTTAACTACTTTGAAATATATGGTTAAAGACAATCATGAGTTTTTATGTCAGACAAAGACACAGCACAGCCTATAATATCATACACTTAAATAAATAAGGCTTCAGCAATCCAGGGTGTAAAATATACCGTACCTGTTATAAAAACTCCATAGATCACATAATGAATTCTGGTTTTATGTTTCTTGCAAAATTCACAGACTTCATCATATTTTTTCTCTAAATGTCTAGGAAAAAGAAGTTAACATAGAATAGAAATATAAGCTTTTGCAGAAGAAAATAGTGTTAAGTTGGTAAAAAATTCTCCACTGAAGTTCACTGAATTTGGAAAGAATTAAATTTGGATCTGAAGTGCTAAATAAAAAGTGCCTTTAGAGAAGGACTTATTTGGGTTGATGGGTGAAAAATAAAGTATGGCAGATATTTAATGAGACAATCTGTCATCTATGGGCCGAAGTCAGCATGCTGGTTCTGCTACACTCTGAAGTACAGCTGTTCTGTGAAGAGATCAGTTAACAGGATTAGTGCAAACTGAGTAAGTAGTTGAAAATTTCAGTATCCATTACTAGACCCACAAAGTCTGTTAATACAGCCACCCCAGCTTTATTATGTGGAACAGCAGTGTTGCTGTAATTGTGAAGGTCTAAGGCTGCATTTGTGCTTGTGCAAAATAATCAACAACCATCTAAAACCTTATTACAGTGTGCATAGATGTTTCTGGACTTTTTAAATTTTGGTTGTTATTGAACTAACTTTTCATCTCATCATCTTATGGAAGTTAAATTTATTTGTTATATTTGAATGTCATGCTCGAGTATCAGTTCTTCCAATTATAACATATTTCACTTTCTTTGTTTTCCCTACTAAAGGTAATGGAGGGATCCCCGGAGGGACATCAAAATTTAGTGAAATAGCAGTTAAGGGAATTAATTCTACACAGATTTAAAATGTTAAATGTTAAATATGCTGACATGGATGTATATCCATGGAAATTACAGAAACAGTGGCTAAAAAAATCACCTTCATATAGTGCAAGCTGGAAAAAAATTACAGCTATGTCTCTGTCATCTCAGAGGCACTGCTTTAGAGAGGCACATCTCTGAAGCAGTGCCTCACATTCCCAGCCCATAAAAGCAATGTTATATTTAGAGATGCTAATTATCCAGACTGTACTTGTTTGGACACTAAATGCAGCTGGAGTTAGATGCACATTGAAATCCAGCATGAATGCCCTTCTTTTCTGCACTCAAAGAAAATTCAATTAATTTAAAATAAAATTGAGAGAAACAAGAAATATTATTTTAAATTATATCAGTACACAGGAGAACAGAGCAGGAACACACTCCTTTGCAAATACAAAGAATAATAGGTTCTCGGAGAAATCTTGATTGCTTTTGATACTTCAATTTCAGTTCTGGGAATTCCTGTTGCTTCACAAATCATAGCACTTTTTTCCCAACTTGTAAGAACATTAGGTTATCTACCCAATCTCAGCAGAAAGATTAGATACAACAGGAAAAGAAAAAGGGAGAAATGAGAGACAAATAGATGAAAAAGACAGTTACTTTGTCAAATTTATGGTTCTTTCATCACTCAAGAAAAGGAAAAAATACTATCTACTATCCGTTACTGCTACATATGAGTCCTTTGGGATTTAAAATTGTTACTTATAGATTATAATTTCTCATAATTTCTTCTTTTATCTAACATCTCTCTCTCCTTTTCATTTTACTAATTTAGGCTATTATAACTCTGGTATCAGAATATCTTAAATACTTGAGCACATACATCATAATTATGCAGCTCTGTTCTGAGAGGTGGCAGAAAAAATATGTTCCTTATGAAATATAGTCAATTTACTAAGGAAATTATTTTCAAAAAGCTGATCCTATAGGCTTGAAATGTAACTAAAGATATTGATAAAATAGACCTCTCTTAAACACATTAAGAAAAATTATTTATATATGTTAAAACTATTCTTGCTTGCATTTTGTAACTCAGAAATCGATTTTCTCTTCTGCATATACCCCAGAAGGGAATGTTAAAACTTTGCACTTGTAGTGAATCTATGTTACCAACAGACTGATCTTTCAAAAGGGCTGTGCCTTAGACCACAGGCAATTTAGCACTATCTGTAGGAAGAAATCAATGTCACATATGAACATTTAGTATGATTTTAAGTATTGTGTCTGAATTTTTTAATGCCTTAAACAGGCCTTGTCATTTTCACAAAAATACCTAATCCTCAAGTAAAATGTGGATGTGTGTTTTTGCTCTGTGATCACTTGGAAGTAGAGCAAACACAATGTAAAACTTTTGCTCCATTAAAATGGCTTTTCACAGTATTCTGCTCTCTCTTTGTGCTGAAGCAAATGGCTATGCAAACTGAAAGCCATTGGTGAATCTTCAACTTCCTGAAAGAGACCACTCTTTAAGACCTGTATCAAAAAAACATTGCTCTAGAAATATTGGAAGTTATTGTACAAGAGGAAAAAATATTGCTCCTTTAATTAGCAAGGCTTTAAAAGTATAGTGCCACAATCACAGATGTAATTTGTAAGGTATAGTAATTTTAAACCTGTTGTGTTTCTATATTACAAAAATTGCTAGGCAATACAAAAGTCTATGTAGCATAGGGGTACAGCAGTGAAATTTAGAGCTGTCACTCCAGAAGCATAAACACTGGCAGCTTTTTGCTTAGGCTAGGATGAAGTGAGTGGAAGACTTACTCATGCAAAACACATTACCCTTTCAAGCGTGGTTGCTCATCATCTACAGAGTCACGTTTGTTTTCAGGCAGATCACTCTCAATATTGATGTATTCATCTCCCTGGAAAGCAGATCAGTGCCAAGGTTGTTAGAGGGGTTTGTGCTTCTTAAGTAAGGTGCAAAAAAGCATTCCCACTGGCAGATGGCTGAAGCAGTTTCTAGACTTTCTGTGTACACGGCTCCATCTCTCCCATCTGCCACCAACTCTGTGATCAGTGCTTAGATCAGCTGAGGAGTTTCCCAAGCCATCCACACCATTTTCAATAGGGAAATAAAGGGGAAAAAAATACCAGTATCGCTCAGAGCTGAAGAGGGCAGGGCCTTGTAGATAGTACTACTGCATATAGTTGAAAAGAGGAAGCTGTTAATTAGTCAATTCGCCCAGCACCTCCTGTAGACACCCCCTGGTTTTGTTGCCCTCTTTGCAGAACTTTAATATGATGGAACTTTTGCATATGGAAACTGGTTAAACTGGGCAAGGCTCAGTGCTTTAAAAACTTAAACCAAGGCAATTTTATTCTTAAAAAATCTGTTACATGGGTCCACATAAGCACGGCACTTTTAAGGCTTTTGTATGACTACAGGCTGCCCTGTGTCCTGTCTGAGGACAGCCTTGAGGCAGCCAGGAGGGGCTGTGCCCCTCGAAGCTGCTCAGCACACCCATGGGGGCTGTCATGCCCGCACCGCACCTCTTTTCCCGTCCTACTCAGGTGAAGCACGAGGAAGGAGCTTGTCCCGTGGCTACTAACCTCCATGCTCACGGTGCGGCCTGCAGAGTGTCCAGGGCCCAGGGTAGGCGACCACTGTGTTCAAAGACAGCAGGGCACCTGATGTGGCCCTCACGCCCCCCCTTCGAGCACTGTGCCAGGGCGCTGTGACCAGCTGACGGGCCTGGGGCCGCTGGCCATGAGCAGGGCAGACAGGCCTGCCTTGCCGGGCCCCCTGGACATGTCCGATCCTCTTCAGAAGAGTGGCCCACGGTACTCAGCCACTTTTGGAGCAGTGACAAGCTGCAGGTGAGTTTACCTTTTGTTATTCTGTCGCTTTTGTTTATGCTAAGTCAATTCCCCAGTCTGCTGTGGAAAGCAAGGCCCACCACAGACCTTGCCTTCACCGTGCCCATTCATTTTGTCTGTCTGTCCTGCTGCAGGTGCTGCCAGAAGCCCTGAAAAGCTCTCACTTGCCAGGGAGAGACTTCAACCACAGAGTCATAAGAATTGCCTGGGTTAGAAAGGACCTTAAATATCATTAAAGATCATTGACTTCCAACCCGCTGCCTTGTGCAAGGACACCTCCCACTACATCAGGTTTCTCAAAGCCTCATCCAGCTTGGCTTTGAACACCTGCAGGGATGGGGCATCCACAACTTCTCTGGGCAAATTATTTCAGGCTCCCATCACCCTCACAGTAAAAAATTTATTCCTAATACCTGATCTAAACCTGCCCTTTTTCCATTTAAAGCCAGTCCCATGACCTATTGAGTACATGCCCCTATAAAAAGTTGCTGTTCCCTTTTTGTAAGCCACATTTAAGAGCAGAAAGACTACAGTGGGATCCCTGGAGCTTCTCTTTCAGCCTGTCA
Organism: Horornis vulcanius; assembly: GCA_013401035.1. Lineage (NCBI taxonomy): Eukaryota > Metazoa > Chordata > Aves > Passeriformes > Scotocercidae > Horornis > Horornis vulcanius. Next base: position 7,770 of record VZUA01047390.1, read on the forward strand.
AATGTCTGCAGACTTTATTGACCTCAAAGGCAAAAGTAACACATGGCAAGATCAGAGGATAGTATACATGGAAGCTGCTGTTCACTCTCCTAGGGAAAGCTCAGCATAAAACCAGCAGGAGTCTGTTGGTCCTCTGGCTGCAATTTTGGAGTGGGGTGCTGTGTAGCTCTGTGGAGCTGCACTGCAACATATGATGGCATTTTCACTAAACTCAATTTCTTTGCCTCATTGGTCTTGACTGTGAAATAAAGCAAACCTGAAAAATGCCTAAGTTACTATATACTTTTGGTAACTGGAAGTACTCGTCTCAGTGGCTGTACGAGGTAGGCTTCTCATCTGAGTGACAATGAGTGGTGATAATATATAAATATCATATATTCAATTATTGGAATATATTGCATACCAGTATTTCTCAGAGATTTTTTAACCTACATCATAAATCAGGAGAGTGCCAGCCCTGCAGGTGGAAGCACTGAACTTTCACATTTGCAGGGAACTTCACTCCCTTTGGCACTGTCAGCTCTCCTGATTCACAGCTTGAAGACCATGTCCTAGAGATACTGCTTTCACCCCCACCATCATTCCCCCTGCCACCACTTCATGTACTGTCTAGGCCAGGCTATGCTCTCCTATCCCTTCTCCCCATGCCACAACATACTCCCTGTGCCTGGGTTACCCACAGTCTAAACTCTGGCTCTCTGAATTTGCGAAATAAATGGTTTGTCTTGAGAATAAAACCTTCTTTTTCCTTTCGAGTATTTTAATTTCAAAAGAATCAATCTACATATTTTCATATTGTTTACAATGTATTTAATATGCTCAGAACATTACTATGTCACTCTCATTGTCACAAATGCTTTCCTACAACGACATTAAAAGGTGAGAAAATCTGAAATCAAAGACATATTTGTGTGAAAGTGTGCAGATACAAAAGAAAATTGGAGAGTGGATGCAAATGCCTTTTCGTTTTTTTTCATGGTCTAACATGACACTATATCTGGCTGTGGGGAGTGCTGGCCCTTGCTGAGAGATACGTAAGGGCTGTGTGGACATGTGGACTTCTACCAGCAAAGGAAGACACTGCTAAATCCATACTGTAAAGATCTTCAAAATAAGTTCTTATGCCTCAGTCACAGCGTGCCTGAGAAATTGTTGGTATGAATATACACATCCCTGATAACTCTTGCACCAAGTAGTGGAAGAATGTTTTCAGATGAACCTTTTCATTGGGAAATCAGTTTCCCTGATAAAAATCAAGCTTTCATAGATGCCAGTGCTCTTCTCCAATTTTCTAGTTTCAATCAGTTCTGAAAGTCCTTTTTGTTGCTGTTTTTTAATTTTTTTTTTAACAATTTCCTTTTTGATAGCTTTTTTGAAGATGAAAGTATAAGCACCATCTACCATCTTTCCAATCTCAGATTCCAATCTAGTTCCCAGGAGGGCTTATCAGAACAGTCTAAGTGATCCTTTCCATCACTGTATATCTGCAAGTAATTCAGCTTTGAGAGCAGAAAAATTACTTTGCAGCATGCCTTTGTTGCCTCTGATCATATCCAAGAAAACAATAGAAAGGTATGAAGCCTTCATGACATTGGAATGTATTTTTTCTGAACCCTACACATGTAATTTTGTTTTATCTTTAATGTATTTTTGAGAACAGAACTAATTTCTTTGTCTGTTTATACATTTTAAATTCTATTCAGATTCTGTTAGAATATCTGTCTTAGATATACTATTACATTGCTGACATTAACTTTGAGGTTTACTAATTTTCATAAGATTATTTGGAAGGAAAAAAAAAGAAAAAAACATACCTGATTAATATGCACTGTTTTCTTATTTTGTGAATTCTTGATTCTCTGCAAATTGTCTCCAAGGCCTTTCAGATTTGTATCATCCACACCATCATCACTGTCGTTCTAGGAACAGAAATTATATTGGTTCAATTCAGAAGATGAAAGCCTTTCTCGTGTACAGTAAGAACTGATTTATAATCTAGTGCCTGGGCTACCACGGAAGCAAGTGAATGGGTGACAGGAAATGGCAGCAAGTTGCACCATGAGAGGTATAGATTAGATATTGGGAAAAACTTCTTCCCTGAAAGGGTGGTCAGGCATTGCAATAGGCTGCCTGGGGAAGTGATAGAATCGCCATGCATGAAGTGTTCCAAAAACCTGTAGATGTGGCACTTTGGGGACATGGTTAATTGGTGAACATAGCGGCGCTAGATAAATAGTTGGACTCAGTGATCTTACAGGTCTTTTACAATCTAAATGATTCTACAATGCTCTGTGTAACTTTATTAGAACAGGGAGCCCAAAGCTTGGTGTGCAATGCCTGTCTGTTCAAATCCCTGCACTATTGCACAAAGGTGCCTTGGTCATGGATGGTGCTCAACTGATGTGAATCTGCTGTTTTCTTGACAAAACTCACGTCTCCTATAGTGAATTGTGCTGCTTTTTGTCTCAGGTCTGGTTCAAAAAGTTTGTAAAAACCCAGACCCTCTCCTCACCAAGGGCAAAATTCCCAAATCTCAGTTTTCTTGTTTCTTAATGTTCTGAAGGATAAGTTATCTCTTTTTAACGATCCTAGAATATCTGGTTCTTGATTTTGTAAGAAAGCTGCTTAGGCAAAATTTCAGATAACTTCCATCTGCAATTGCTGTGAATGTTTTTTATTTCCATGGTTTCTTATGGCAGCAATTACAGTACAGTCATTTCACTGGGTTTTATTGCATGAAGTATCTCATTGTTTACATGGTAATAAACTCAGCAAATTAGTATTTACAATGAAAACAATCACTTTCACATGAACAATAGAAAATAAGCTGAATCATAGCAAATTATGATAAAGACAGGAATAAGCAGTACTACTCGAAATGAATTTAGTTTTGCCTTTTATCAGAAACATGACCTTAGAAGCAGCTAGAACAATGCTCAGCAACATTTATCCTTAAAGATACTTTGCCTCTGAACTTCACAAAAAGTCAGTTTCAGTCAAAGTGTTTCAGTCAGTTTGTGTGTCTGGGAGAGGCAAGGAGTCACAAGAAGCTGTTTATTCAAGTGCTGTGGCCTTGATACATCAGTTTCCTTGGGTCTAAGCCAAGAGCATCTTTTCCTTCCCTTAAGAGAGGTTTTTTCTTTTTCAGAAACACTTGTGACTTGTTTACCTTCTAACCATGCCTATACTTGCTGCTGATGAAGAAAAAGCAGAGATTTCCTTGAACTTTTGTCAGTGTGAGAAACAAGAAGCATGCAAGTTGCTGTCCATGAAATACACAGGTAAAGAATAATCTGTATTGAAAGAAACCTGTAGAAGTCATTTTGGTGATATAAGTGCAATAATTGCATAAAAGTTTGATTTATAGAGTAATTAAAATATAGGAATGTATGAGTAATGTAACAAAACCAGTAAAAGCATCACACAATTACTGAAACTCAGTAGTCCATGCTGCATTGGTACATTTGTGTCCTTCTCTGTGAACATAAAAAGTTGTTATTTCAACTGATCATATCACACTTCTGGACTATTACTGATTCAATAGAAACTGGTTAATTACTGTTCATAACAAGTTTACTTTAGTACTTCTGTTGACTAGAACAGTCTTTGAATGAATGCCATGAAGCTGAGTGATTCTCTTATTTCACAGCTGATTTTTTAAAGTACAGTCCCTTCATAGAATTGTTTTGTTTTGTTTCACAAAAACGCATTATTGAACCCTACTGCTTGACGAAAAAAAGCTATTTTAAATTTCTAATAAGAACAGAAATATTCAAGTGACAAGTAAAACTGCCTATTCCCTTTTCCTGCTTACTTACTGTCTGAGGTGCTGAAGGAGTTCCTCAACACAATGTCAGTCTGTGCTTATCATCTGCTGTTGCTGATGGCTATGTAAGCAATTCAGCACAGGCAGAAAACTTATACCTCTTAAGCTCAGTGTCCTTTTCCAGCTCCCTGTAAATGTCTGGAGAAGAAGACAGTGCAAGAGAAAGTGGACATTCAAGAGTGAGGAACTACAGTTAGCACAGTCCTGTTATGAGCACAAGCCATTCCAGCAATATGTAAAGTCACTTCTGAACCTACTCGACCTTCAGGTGACATGAGAGAGCAGAAAGTTCACAGAGAAGCTTGAATGAGAAAATTCTGTTTGCTTTAGTGCACAGTTAAAGAATTACAGAATTGATCCATCTATTTTGAATGTTTGTAATATGAAAAGTGTTCCGAAGTTGTCCCGCTTTCACAAACTGCTTTGCTTTAACTGATTGGAATTCCCCTCCTGTAAAATGTTTAATTAAATGACAAGGACATAGTTCTCTCAGCGGTGTGCTCTTTCAATATTTGTTTAGTTCCCTCTTGACTGTTAAGTCACCAAGTATTGTTGCAGGACTGGCATTCATGGACCTTTCCTGCCATCTCCTCCTTGATTTTGAAGAGTGGATTTTGCAAAGAGCTAATGACTTCTATTATGCTTTTAACAATAGCAGACAATCTGGAGTACATGGTGTTAACACTCAAGATAGTTAGGGAGGAAAATACGCTGGCCAACATTGCATACAGGCAGCTTCTTAAACTGTTTATGGTTTAAGGGTGGGTCCTTACATTATGTTGGAGATTACTCAAGGAGATACTCAAGGAACTTAGTGGAAAACAGATGCTTCGAAAGCAAATAGTTCAAGTTATAATGTCGGATTTTGTTACATCTCATTAGACTTTTAACAGTATTTGCCCAGCAGAAGTGAAGCCATCTAGTTTACAGTTCAAAACTTGCTTTCCTTTAAATATTCAGTGCAGCTGAACACCGTTCATCTAGGTTTTTCCTCATGTACCATCTTTTGCTAGCCAGTGCCATGATTCTGCATCCATGAAGGATGCATTTAAATGTATTTTAAATATTGAGGAAGATTTTCTTTACATTAATAATCACAGCACTCATAAATACCTGTCAAATTATAAAGCTCAGTGTACAAGGCAGGAAGGAAGAATGTTCATTATCCATGTACTAAAATAGAGCAAATGAGTTGTAGAAACAACAGATAAGAAACAGGTTCTGCCACATTTAAATTTAGCAGGCTATGTCTTCATGGCTGTTTTGAAAAGGTCTGTAAATGAGACTCCTCACCTCTGAGTACACTGTTGTTTTCTTTATAAAATTAGGCTGTTAGGGTATAGTTGTTGGATAGTATCCTGAAATGTAGGGAGTTTTTATTAAAATCCCCCAAGTATGGCTTTTGAAAATGTGGAAAAGGATTGCATAATTTCCTGTGTAGATCTGGTTAAGTTGTGCAGTGCAACACCACCTTCATTTCCAAGGGTAAACACAACAGTGATGCTCATGAAATATAAATTCTTAATAGCNTCAGATGAGAGTATCTAGGAAGCTGTGGAAAATGGCAATAAACAGAAATGGCCTCTTTTAGGATATGTTTTAAGCTTGTTTGAATTAAATGGAGTACAAATACTGCATGCATTATGGCAATTGCAGTGTCCTATGCACTGTGAGTAAAGTGCAGAATTTTAAAGGTGATCCTTCCTCAAGTCAACTTCTTAAGAGCACGGTGTGCTCTGCTACTGAAACAGGTACAGGTTGTTTAATGGATGATAACACTAGGAATAGGTGGCCAGTGGACAATATATATTTATGAGCTGTTACCTTCCCTTTGCATTATATATATTTTTTTTGCCTCTGTGCTGCTTTTAAATGTAGGATGTAAATGTAGGATTCTTTTAAATGAGATGTTTATTCATCTCACCTACAGTTCCTTTTTAAGTTGCAGCTTTTATAACTCCTTATGGAGTAACTGTGACTTGATGTTTAATGTTATCAGAGATCTGAATCATCAGAACTGTTAAGATAAAAAATTTGCCTCTTTAATAAGGGCTA